>RJWT010008723.1:0-25943 GCA_004365215.1 Cuniculus paca | reverse complement strand
AGCTCCCCAATCTCCCAAATGAGTGTACAGCGCAGGCTTAAATGAGTCAAGTGTATGATTTTAGGGTTCCAGGAGGGTCAAAACCCTTTCACAGAGTTCAAGACCCTGGGGGCTGAGTCGAGGAATGTCTCTGGGTGGCCCAGATTTATTAGGTCTTCAAAAAAAGGAGATGGGATATTGAGGGACTTCTCCAAGGGGTATTCTATGCTAATTTAATAGAACTCTTATCTCCACAGTAACATTTGTGGCAGGAAATAGACTGCAGAAGCGAGGTGCCTGCGGCTCCAGTCTCTATCTTGTTAATTGGGGTTGGAGCCAGGTGTCCTCAGCTGTGGCCTTATCTTGCCCTTTGAGGCGTCTCTCTGTCCTCCTGGGCGGGAGGGCCATGCCCTGGCCATGCCACAGCCCTGCACGTGTGCTCAATTTCCAGCTTCCGCGGCTCCCACCACCACCCACCCCCATGCTCAGGCGGCTCCTCCACTACCCCACACTTCATCTCCGTCTCTGCCTCTGTTTCCTTGCAGGATTACAGCTCCCAGGATGATGAAGGCCACTGTCTGTTCATGCTGAACTCAGCTTCACTTTAGCACATGCTCTCGGGTCCAGCTTTGTCCCGTTAGGGCCCAGGCTGTCCCCAGACAGCTCTCAGCTGTCACCTTCTCCTCCAGACCATCATGTGCGCCGACTCAGGAGCCCTTGACTAATTTTTAACCTCACAGAACAAGTCGTAAGTCTCTGTCGGAGGCCGGGTGGATTGATCTGGAATGCAAAGGTTCATTTATTTACCAGCTCCCCGCTGTGTGGGTTACGTTACCCGCGGCGATGCCATGTCCCCCCAGGCAGGAAATGCGCACCATCCGGGAAACTGGGGCTGAGGTCAGGGCCGTAATATTCCCTTCCCATTGAGTGATTTTCCACAGGAGCAGAAAGCGGTGAGGGTACAGTGGCAGCCCGTGTCCTGGCGTCCCCATCAGAGCGAGGCCTGGGACAGTCTGTCACTCTGGGTCTCCCTGTCCCCTCTCTTCTGGCTCCACAGCGGCATGCACTATCAATTCCTTTATCTTCCCCAAAGCTGCTGACCCTTTCCATCCTCTTAGTGTCCATGACGCACACCTGGGCACTTCACAGTGGCCCCGTCCTCTGCCGTGCGCATTCTAGGGTCTTCTGACAGATGAGCTGAGCAGGGGGCCAGGTCTGCGGCCACCTCCAGAGCTCCGGCCCAAGTGAGGCAGAGCTTGCACTCAACCAGTTCTCTGGAAAGATGGGCTCTCCCCTCCCTGCTTCCGTCTCAGTCACCCAACATCCGATGGCAGAACAGACAGGCCCACCGTGCTGGCGCCATCCTTGGTTAGCTGGGTCTACACTGCGTGCCTACCCACGACGTGGACAGGAGGTGCTCCTCTACACCTAACCTGCACCTCTCCCACCGTACTACACTCAGTAAGAGCACAGGCTTCTGGGCACACAGTAGGCATCTCAGTGAATACTCACTGGCTCAGTCAACAAAGGAAAAACAATTTTAGGAAAGCATTTCCTCTGGAGAACAGAGGTTGCTGAAGTTAGAATTGTTGTCGTCTTTTGATTGAGCTGTTTTTCACTCAATCTGAGGCAGCCAGATAAACATAAGCGGCGCAGAGAAAAGAGAGGAAAGAGATAAGATTGGGCACAGAGAGACCAGCACTCGCAGGTGTGCTGCTCTCTGGAGACAAAGGCGAGGGGCCAGCTTAAATGTACTCTGATGGGGGAGGGCACAGGGCTGCTGACATGGGCTGTTCAGCAAGACGTGGCTGAAGGGAGTAGGAGCATTTGTGGTATGCAGGGGGTCTAGCAAAGGGCAGTTTGGGAAGAAGAAACTGCAGGGGTTTCTGGGAAGAAGGAGCTAGACACCATTATGGTTCAACATGTGGCCTGTCACCATGATGGCTGGGCAAGTCTCAGGTGGGGGACCTATCATCTTTATTCTGGAATCATCCACTGACAATGGTACAGACTGAGAACATCCAGTCTTTGAAGGTACGAGTGATCTTAACGCGCATCTTCATAATGCCAAAGACTTACAGCAACCACCAAGAGATTACTGAGCACAACACTTTTCTTCAGCACTGGAAGCTCTGGTCCAGAAACATGAAGAGTCTTCCTCAAGGTGACACAGATTTTTCAGGCATCAAAGTTGCAGCTCTTTGTAAAAAACTATAAAATCCTCTGTGATCTTCAGTGACAGACACTGTAAAAACTGCATTTTTCAGCGAACTTCTATGTCAAGATCCACCGGGGAATAGACTCTAAGAGCTTAATTGCTTTAATTGTCTGGAAAATCTGCATTAAAGAGTTTCTCAGGGGATTCTTTTTCCTAAGACAACACCCTATAAGGTAAAGAATCCACCAAACAAATAAAAATTCACCCAAAGCCACCCCTAAGTGGCCCCAAAGCGCTTGCTGTGGGAATCAAAATAATTCCTTTTTAGGGCATCACAAACCGCCTCACAAATCGCACTCTGACACCGTGGCCTCTACCTGCAGCCCGAGGGCCCAGTACAGCTGCGAACACCCATCTCTTCCAAGCGGGGACTGTCACGGGGGGGCTGCGAAAGACATGCCGTGTGTTGAGGGAAGTTCGAAGAGTAACGTCAACATTGGCTGGTTTCACAGCTGCGCCGAGTTATCAGTCATTAAATATTTTCATTTTGCAAAGCACGTTTGAGTTGCTCCTTCAAAACACATTTGCAGCAAAGCAGATGTGGCCAGGCTGCAGACAAACGAGACAGAGAAGCGGCTCGCGGGGCGGAGCTCTGAGTCACGGGGACAGCGGCCTGGCCTGAGCTCGGGTAGACGGTCCGGCTGAGGTCCCTGCGGGCCGAGACACAGGTCCGGCTGTCACTGGGGGTCCAGCCACAGATCCACACCAAGTCTCCGGAGTCCTTCAATGTCAGGCTTATCCTCAGGCTCCAGAGCTCCTGTGGCAGCTTCAGGGGCCCCCTGGGCAGTGGCAAGCAGCTGTCCTGACAGGGCAGCCACAGCGGCCCGGGGTCCTGGGAAGCAGGGCGGACCCTGGAGCTCAGGTGGGACACTCGTTGGAGAAAAGGAAAGGACTCCCCTGATGAACTCAGGCTTCTGTCCTCCAGACGAGGGGACATGGAGAGTGGGGAAGCAACCCACTAATGTCCTTCCAACAGCTCCCCAGAAGCAACCCTAGATCACACAGAAATGAGGATGTCCCGACCAGGCACCATGTCAATGCAGGCGACTTCCCAGGTTACCAACCGGTGGCCCTGCTTAACCTTGGTGACCCCAAGTTTCCTTCTCCATAAAACACTGAGCTCCCTATTGTTCATACCCTTGGGGAAAAAAGGAGGCAAAGGCAAACCTGCAGGTTCCTGTGCAATGCATGGGGACTCGGGGGACTCGGGGGACACACCTGCCTCCTGCCTGCGTGTGCCCCGGCAGGCAGGAG
Organism: Cuniculus paca; assembly: GCA_004365215.1. NCBI lineage: Eukaryota > Metazoa > Chordata > Mammalia > Rodentia > Cuniculidae > Cuniculus > Cuniculus paca. The sequence goes on along the minus strand of RJWT010008723.1, from coordinate 22,492 downwards.
AAGCCAGGAATGATGCCGGGGGAGATGAGCCGCCTCACAAACGGCACCGGCGCTGTCCCTCTGGGGGCTGAAAGCTGGGCTTGAGGAGGAACCAAACCTCTCCTGAGGACGTTTTCGCACAATTGTCGGGGGGAACTCCCCAGCACTGGCACCCCAGAAATGCAACTCCCCACTTCAAACCAGGCCCCAAGCAGGAGCGGGGCCAGGGCGGTGCAAGCCCCAGGTTGGGCTGGACTTCTGGTCCCCACCTCGCTGTGTGACTGTGGACATCGGGCGGCCTCCTGATCCAGGGGAGGGGGTGGGAGTGGGGATAACGAGAGACGGTCATTCTCAGCAGTCAGGATTCGTGCATGAGGGCTTCATGGTTTGACGCCACCTCCTTACCATGTTTTAGAATTGAGGCTCAGAAAAAGATACTACATTTTAAGCACGAGATGTATTTAAATTGCAAAGCACTTGATGTCACTGTTGCGTTGAAAGTGTCAGCTTGTCAGGGGACCCAGGTGTTGTCACGACAGGTGGACAGAAATGCTTCCTGCATGGCACTGTTTGGAAAACCACCTGCAGAATCTCCCAGCCAGAGAAGCCCAGGGGCCACCTGTGTGTCCCCACCTGCTTCGGCTCCAGGGGTCCACTTCAACACAGCGGGGCCTCCTGTGTTGTGACAGCCGCTGACACCAGGAACAGCAGAGCGTGACCACATAGCCAGTGCCCCTTACCAACCAGCGTTGCTCTGGACGACCTGTTTCTACTCTTTGGGTTTCAGTTTCCTCGTCTTCCGAATGGGAAAGTACTCTCTCCATGAATTGTTGAGAAGTTTAAATGAGACGCTGTGTGGCCCAAGCTTGGCCCTCGGATCGCTCTGGAAGGCAGCTTCTGTGCTTCTGTTGCATTTTTCTTATTCTTCCCTGGTTCTCAGCCAGCGTTGGGGCACTCACTCTGCCCACGTGTTACCTTCATCAAGGAGACGTCTGACTCCTTGATAACTCTGGGCCCGGTCCTGGTGAATAATCAGTAATTTCAGTTGGCACAGATTCCAGATGCTGTGTGGTTTAGGCATCAGACCCCAGCCTGCAACTGTAAGATTTCAAGTTCTGGGCACTCAGGGTCAACAGCCCCAGCCTCGCACCTCAAGCCAGCCTGTTTGCTCGCCCTGGGGCTGCTGCCTAAGGAGGCCACTCTGCTGGAGGTGCCCCACGATGTGCTCTGTCCTGGAGCAGCCCTGGTCCTCATGGGTGGAGCTGTACCTAAGGGCAGTTGGCTAACGGGGCCTATGCATCCTGCTCCCCAAAGACTGCACCAGCAGGGTGTTAGGACCCAGGCACGGCCCTTTCACCCCCAAGAAAGCCAGGAAAGTAAATTTGCGTTGCATGGTGATCGCCTTGCTCTGAAGTATCAGGTATATCCCATACATAATGCAGGTTCCATTATTCATACAAATAGTGCCAGTCATTTGAAGATCTAGGTGTTTGGAATCAGAAATTGGAATACATGTGTGGGGCTCTATACATAGAGATGTCTACTACAAATACGGAAACCAGAGCCCAGTGCACTGGTATATGCCTATAATCCCAGCTACTCTGGAGGCTGAGGCAGGAGGATTGCATGTTCAAGGGCAGTTTGGACAACTTGAGACCCTATCTCAATGGGGCAGGGGGCAGGGGCTCTGGCATTCTCAGCACTTTCTGAGCTGTCCCCCATCCCGATAGAGTAACATTAGGCACTCCACGTAGATAGTACATACAGTGATTTGAGCTGTAGTAAGCATAGGGCTTCCTGCTTATCGAGTAAGTGCTGCACAAAGGTTCCGTGCTTCAGACTCATCGGCTCGTAAGTCCTGCAAAAGGGCTGTGTCTCTTATTTTAAGAGGAGGAGACAGGGTCAGATAAGGTGAAGAATTTCTCAGAGGCCACACAGGAGGAAAAAGGGCAGGGGGAGATGGGGAGGGGGAGGACCCCACACACAGAGGAGAGGAGAGGGCGCAGTCGGCTCCCAGGCAGCAGAAGCCCCTGCACCACTTTCCCTTCTCTGCCCCACCCACCCTGGAGCCACAGACATCAGCAGCCCCTCAAAGAGTGGCAGGGCCAGGGACACTGCCACCGCTCCAGGAGCTACGGTTCCTCTCTGAGGTACCGGGAACCGGGGATGTCCCCTCTCACAAACCTGTCCCACAGCCAGAGTGGGTCATGAGGTCACCTGTCCCTCTGCCGGCAGGATTCTTTGGGGGCTCTAGATTTCCCAGGGACAATCTCACTGCACATCGCGCCATTGTCACAGCACCTTCCTGGTCACAGCCCCTCCCTCCTCTCTTCGCTGGGACTTTGAGCTCCAGAGCAGAATCAAGGTCACCTCACCCACGTCTGAGTGTGCCATAGTCACCACTCTTGATCACGATCATAGCAATTTAGGGACACATTTCCGCTCCTGCCTCAGACACTGGAGGCCACAGCAGTGCAGCCGCGTCCACTCTGCATCCTCAGGGCCATCAGTGTGACTCATGGGGACACCACTGTGGTGCTGGCGGTGCCCTGGCACTCACCAGCTGGGCTCCCATTGGCTCCTCGGCCTGGCTTCCTGCCCCGTCTCTCTGAGGGAGCTCTGGCCAAGGCAGGAAGAACTGAGCTTGGCTGGGCGGCCCCAGCCCGAGTGCCCTCATCTCGCAGGACATCCGGCCCTTTGTCTGCCTTCCTGACCAGGCCCTGCCAGGCACAGGCTGCCTCCTCCTCCAGGGGAACCTGGCCTGCAGCACCTGAGCCCGACCCATGCCTCTCTCCTCTGCTCAAAGAAGATGCGGAAAAAACCCAGTCAGAAAGACCCAGAGGCCACACGCCGGCGGGGTCACTGCTAAGCAGTATTGATTGAGTGACCTCGGCAGCTGCCTACGCCTCCTCCACCCAAGAGCTGCCCTTGGCCACTTACAGGACTTCAGTCTTCTCTATCCAGGGACAAAGTCTTCCTGGGGCCCCCAAGATGGAGAAGAACACGACAGGGGGCAGGGGTGGGGGGAGAACTTGGTAGTCCCCGCCAACAGGGACTCAAGGGCCAAAGGTGGGACCCGACACCTCCAGGTTTGCCTGTCTCCCCAGATGGGCAATTCGGAGATCTGAGAGTCTGCTGTGCTGTTGGCGGTGTTTGAAACTGTTGAACGTCACGCGCCATGACCAGAACACAGCGGGCGTGGAAGGAGAAGGAAAGTTCTGCAGTGACAGCCGCTTACTCAACAGCGCGCCTCGAGTGTGTTTCGCTGAGACAGGAGTCTCCTTTTAATACCATTAATGCCGTTTACTGAAGCAGTTAAGAGCCTGCTGAAATATAAACTAAGATCCCATCTTTATTGTTCAATTAAGTCAGGATTTTCGATTGACCAAAATAACTGGATGAGCCTGGTTTTCAGGACGGCAATTTCCACATCCTTGGAAAACGCTGGGAGTTTACAAGTGACGCTGCCAGGTCAAAGGCACATCTGCCACTTGGGACAAAATAGCCAGTGACCTCATCGCAGGAGCTGCCAACCACTCCCTTCCCTTCATGCTCCAGGAAATCTCGGGTTTTCTACAGTGGGTGAACAGGAGGGCCGGCCCAGCCAGCCCGTATTTAACAGCATGGCCCGGTCCCCGGGGATTCTGAGAAGGCCACACAAAGTTTGGAGCAAAAATGAACTTGTCGAGGACAGATGGCTAATCCCCTGGATTAGTCAGGTTGGAGCTGCTCGGCAAGACATGGACTCGCTAAGAATAGCAGCGCACACTGACAGAACTGCCCATTAAGGCTATTTTTAAAAATACCTAGAGACTTAACGTTTTTACAAAAATAACTTGGTATTCTCTCACACAAGTGTGACCCGTTTAGGGAGAAATGCGCGGCCGCTCAGTTGATCAGTGATCTCGAACGCATATGAGAAGAGAGACGTCTGCCTTTGAGGAGGGGCTGAAAGCTAACACAGCAAAGCGACCCCAGTGCCTTGCGAAGGTCCCCTCCCAGCATCATCGTGGCCCTCTGAAGACTTGGTGCTCACGGAGGGATCTTGGAGGAACTGGAAGAACAAAGAGATCACCGTGTGCCCCAAGTCAGACGTGTGGCTACTGGTGCACCGTCATGCAGCGTTATCACTTAGCATCCGCCACGTGGGCCTTCGCTTTGCTGGCACTGAAGCCGCAAGTGACCCTGGGCAGCTCCACGGGAAGGAACCGAGAGGCTCAAGGTTAGAGCGGCCGTCAGGCAGGTGCAAGGGACCCGATTCTGCGGCTGCGCCGGAAGTGGCTCCTCCCACACTGAGTCTCAGATGAAGCCGGGCATCCCTGGTGACAGTGTAACCATGGCCTTGCCACCTCACGTCTGGATCCTGACTCTAGACACAGCGAGGTCACCGCGAGCTGTCTGTTAGGGGCAACAGGACACTCACCTGACCCGTGTCACGCAGCAGAGGGGCAGGGCTCAGGAACCAGAGCCCCTCTGCAAGGAAGTCTGAGCACGGACACATGATGGTGTAGACACCTAAAATCGCAAGTGTCTGGCTGGCACCAGCACCACTGGGCTCTTAGCTTGTGGGAAGGTCAGGCACAGGCGACCCTCCCCCAGCGACGTCTACCCGGGAGACACGGCGGCTGCTCCTTCAGAGACCAGCAGAACGGACCCTGCAATATGCTCCCCTGGCTTTGAGGTGACCGCGTTGTTCTCATTCAGCCAAAGAGATTCTTTCAAAAATTAGCCACTGCGCAAATGTGGAAACACCACCCATCCCGTATCCTTCTCGTTCCTTAAAAAAGAGAATTCTTTAAAAACCAAGGCTCCCAAGCCATTATTTTTTTCTTCTTTGTTAGCAGCTATGTAACCTGAGTTGAAGAAATTAAATGGGAAAAAGTGTCTGAAGAGGATTTCCTCCACCCCATCTTGTTTTCTACCCAGAAGTGCTTTGGAGCCATGGATACAGCCCATGACAATGACACAGAGAGTGACAGAGGCCCAGAGACCACAACTGTCCCTCCCTGAGGGAGAGCAGATAGCTACATTTTCATCCCAACCCGAGGGCAGAGAGTCTGCAAAATCTGATTGCATTCAATTTCCAGATGGGAGCTAGAACTTCTATTCTGCTTGGGGAAAATCAGACTGCATGTAACCCAGGGAGGGAGAATGGGGGAGCTGTCCAGGACTTGAGGCTCTCTCCACAGGGCCCCGACCACGCAGAGCCTGGCTTGGAAATCAAAGGACCACCACCCTGACCCTGCCAAGGAGTCTCCGGGTTGAGGCCTTCAGGAAGCGGCCTGAGCGTGGTGAGGAGAGGGGTTGAAGGTGACCCTGGGATGGAATCCTCCGGTGGGAGGGGGTTGCCTGCTCAAGTGACAGTCCCAGAAAGCACAAAGAAAGCACAGTGACGGAGCCCACAGAAGGGACCAGCTCCTCCCCGAGCCCTGCTCACTTCCTCCAGGTGCTCAGTGGACGCCACCGAGGTTAAGTGGACACATTACTCCCAACCAGAGTACAAGGTTTTGTTTGTTTTTGCTATTTTGTTTCTAAATAGTACCTGAAAACCCCAAGACCTAGTGTCATTTTTATAATTTTTTCAGTATTTAATCCAAAGCAACACAATTCTTGCTAATATCCAGCAGTTTAAGTATTTGCTGGAATAAAAAGGCTATTTTCAAGAAAATCCGATTAGAAAGCGGTATTCTACACTTTAATTACCACAGGGCCTCAGTCCTTCGTTCCTTCAGGACTACGGCGGCCTGGCGCTGGCCTGGCCACACGTTTACCTGGTTTTTCGAATCCAGCTTGATCCAGGGGTGTTCTGTTCTGCAGGGGTGCAGAGCGGAGCACGCCACAAGGGCGTCTAAGCTTATCCTCAGCGCGAGAGAGCTCTAATTATCAAAAACTGAGAATGAAACAGTGAGGTTTTTCTAACCCAATTTCTTGTGTTTGTTTATTTTTTTAAACAAAAATGCTTCTGAATCAAGAAAGCAAGTTTCCTATCCTATTTCTAAAGAACAAACCCCAGCTCAGGGCTGGCTTTCCTGAGAACCTGACCTCCTGGACCACATCCCGGGCCTGCAGGGAAGGTTTCCACGGCTCACTGGAGCGAGAGAGGGGCAGAAAGAGGCCAGCAATTACAGGAATCGTTTCCTGCAGCATAATTAGGCTTCTGCAATCCCAAGCGGGCTGGCTACAGAGGAGCTCAGTCCCACAGACAACCGAATGCCTGTGGTTTACCCGTTTAACAGAGTACCACACAGCCCCTACACGGAGGTGACAGGTGGTGTAGCTGCAAGGAAAGCTACTCATTATAAACCTGTACCCGCAGGTTTAGGTAGCATAGATATTCAAGAACAAAAAGCCCGAGAAGGCCCCACCAAGGTGCCAGCAATGACTGTTTCCACGTGGAGCTGTGATGTCCCCTTCCTTCTTTCTGAATTTCTCAATACTCCGCACTGAGTGTTCGTTACTCTCGTGCATTTGCGAAGATCTTCCCGGGGCTCCTCGGACACAGCCAAGCTAGACCCACATCCTCTCTGGGCCCTGCAGGGTGCTGAGGAGGAGCCACTCAGGGGACAGCTTTCCACCTCAGAGCTGAGTTGAGCCCCTGCACTGGCACCCACCCTCCATGTGACCTTAGGAATCTGGTCCCTCGGTGACCCTCAGGGCTCTTGGCTATAAATTTAGACACTCAACATAATTTATTCTCAGCCGCTCAAGTGCAGGAATTATTTGTCATCAAGTGAGGTTCGATGAGATATTAGAGAAGATGCATTTGTAAACCAGGCACTGACCAGCAGCTTTGAGTTGTCACCAAGGCCTTGCCATCCATAAGGACAAGTCAAGGTAGGCATGGCCTCGGGACAGGTAACAGAAATGTAACAGAAATGCTATCACCTGCGCTGGATTTCCCTTGTTACATCACTAATGCTTTTCCTGGCTGTTTCCCCCCACCCCCGTCCACTGTTCATCAAAGAGGCTTTAAGGACCTCCTGCTCTAGCATGGGGCTGGGGGGACCTGTGCACGAATAGTAGAACAGTGTCTAAAATGTCCCCTCCCACAGCCAAATGTGGTCACAAACAGCAGCGCTCAGAACCTCGGCCCCAGCCCGGGCCACAGCTGCACAGTCAAAGCCAGATTTGCCACAGATCCCCGGCATTTCTCCAGGACATCGGTCATGTGCGGGCTCACGGGGAACACAGCACAGCGATGAAGACACCTGCTTAGAGCTGCCGTCTGGCAGAGAATTATCGGCCACACCGGAAAGCATTAGCATCAGTGGGTGTGTGTGCTTCACTGCAAAAGGGAGCGAAATGGAATCGTGTCACGCCTGTCCCTCCTCCCAGCACAGCAAGCATCGTGAATCCTTCTCACTTAGAGTCTCACAGACGGCTCGAACACACGGCGAGGAGGAAGGAGCCACAGATCGATGGTGAAGGGTTTGTGGGTTCCACTTTTCAAAGAAACATTGCAGATGCTGTGCAACCCGAATCCTTCCCCAGGGCTCCCCAGCCCTAACATCCTGCAGTATTCGAGCACGATTTCTGGTCCCTCTTCCCTTGCCAGTGCTGCGCTTTTAAAGACAATGCTGTGTCTTATTTTCCAGGAGTTTTCATTCATCTAAGTGTCTGAAATGCATTCCCCCAGAGGTAGAAGACATCTGAGTTTCCAGCCGCCTCTGAAACTGCTCTCCCTTCCCAACAGCTGCTGGAAGAGCTGTGAGACGGTGCCGCCGGCTCCCGGGACGAGCCCCGCGCCTTGGTGTCAGCTCGCCCTCCCGCAAGGCGCGGCCCCCACCGACTCAGCTGCTCTTGGTTAGGAATCGGCCCTGAGCCTTGCCAAATCCCACACCATTAGGTACTTGTGGTGCTGGGGCAGTGCTGGCTTGGGGAGGCGCTGGGTAAACTGAGGCAGGACACTTCTGTGTCATCTGTGACTCAGAACTGCCAACTCAAGAGCATACACCTCAGACATCGCCACGGGGCCACTCAAGCCACAGCAAAGGGCCAAACCTGCAGGCCTTGAACTGTGGGCCTCGCGGGCCAAGAGTCTGCCCTGCGGGGCCCCTGGTTCTGATCCTGCGGTGTCCTATCCCCTCTGCACCGCCCAGGCTGACGGGCTGGAGGCCCCGCTCCATGCACTGTTAGCTTTTCGTCACTGTGACAAAAATGCCTGGGACGGTCAACTTTTCTGTTCTGCTTGGGTCTGGTTTCGTTTTTTGATGACAGCAGAGATGGAAGCTGGAGCCCACGCCATTTTTAAACATTTTGAAAATTTTGGGACAGGGTTTCACTAAGTTGCCCAGGCTGGGCACCAACTTTCAATCCACCTGCCTCAGCCTCCCGGACTGCTGGCACGGCAGGTGCGCAGCAGCAAGACCTGCTGAGATAACCAGGTTAGAGAGGAGAGGTTATCATCACTCACAGTTTCTGAGGATTCTGTCCGTGATCAGCTGGAAACAGTGTATCTGGGCCACAGACTGGGGCAGGAGCTCCTGGCTGCTGGGAAGTGGGCATGGCATAGGACACACCCATGCCCTTCGACCCCACTAGGCCCCTCCCCTTCACGTTTCCGCCACCTCTCAATAGTGCCCACCTGGGTTCCAAGCCTCTAACACAGGAGCCTGTGGGGATGCATAGCCCAGGTGTAACCTGTGGAAATTGCTGGTTTAGATCATCAGGTTTGCCCAACCTCGGCGCTCTTCATGTTGCAAGTACACTCCAGGCCAGACGGCGCTGTTTTCGGTGATCACAGGGTGCTCAGCAACGTGCCACCTTCTCCGCATAGAGGGCCGGGCCCCCAGCCTGGACAACCAAGTGTGCTTCAGTGTCATCGACGGTGCCTGGACTCCGCCCCCCGCAGCCCACCGCTGTGGACCTGGACACCAGGTGCGGAGGGGCCACGGAGCCCACGGGGCAGGGAACTCACTCTCCGAAAGTAAATGATCAGTTTGCAAGCAAGAGCTCAGTTTCCAGCTCTTCATGAATCACCACCAGATAAACCAAACTGGGCCAACTGTGCTGTGATTCCAGCTTGCCACTCGGTATCGGCATCCCGGGCCCTGGCAAGCATTAATGATCGTCCCCACCTTAGTAACTGAGTGACTGTCACCAGTGTATGGCTGTCCCTGGTCTCCTAACCTGCAGCTTGCTGGACGGCAGTCTCATTCCCAACTGTCCCCGCTCATGATGCCTTGCGTAAGTCTTGGCCATTTGTTACGTAAAGCAATGACCTGCACCACAAAGGAAAGCAAAGGTTCCACGCTCAAAGAAGAATTAAAAAAAAAATTAACAGTGAATGTTTGCAATTGGGGATCTTGCAACCATGGACCTTTGGTCCACCCAACTCTGAATGCAAATGGTCATAAAGGCCCAAATCCTGAGCTGGCCGTCGTGGTGCACACCCTAAGTTCAAGTCCAACCCGGGCAACTTAGCAAAACCATCTCTAAATAAAATTTTAAAATGGGGTGGGGGGGTGTAGCTCAGTGTCTAGGTCCTGGATTCAATCCCCAATGTTAAAAAAGGGGGGCCCTAGTCTTCCACTGGTCATTCGCATTAAGTCCTAACCACTCCACCTGTGGCCCCAGGGTAAGCCACCATGGCGTCACCCAGAAAGTGGCCACAAATGCACCACCTCAGCCCTGGCTCCAAACCTGTGAACTCAACAGCCTCTCCCAAGAGGCCAGGTGAGTCGTGGACGCTCGGAGGAGCAGCGGCAAGGCGAGTGAGGGGCCAGAAGTCAGCAAGGCTCCACGACCTTCCTGGAAGCAGCAATTGTCCCCCAATTTACAGGACCTCAATAAATGCCCCTCCCCTGTAGACTGAAGCCAGCAAGGGCAGTGGGACAGGGGCGAACCCCAGGGCCACACCCAGTGCTCAAAGCTGTCCTGCAAATCCACACAGCACACCCTGCTTCAGGAGGGTTAACTTCCGAGTTCAGACTCAGAACACCCGGGCCTCTGCCCCAGCCCCTGAGGGCAAAGACAGGTGGGATTTGCTGGAAGGCTGAGGATCCCGTCATGGCTGATTACTGAGAGAGGGAGGCACTGTGTAGAACTTCTAGCCCGGTTTAATTTTCTTTATAGTTTTTTTACTAAATCAGGAAAGGTTATTGGGCCATGAGCAGATGTTTTAAATTTTAACAGAATTACTAGTAAAAAGGATTTTTCACTTATAGTACATACATATTTAAAGGTTGCTTGTAACTTGCCTTCCCATAAAAGAATTTGATGCCAATGTTTACAACGAAATGACAAAACATAACTAAGGCAACTTGTAAGGAAGGGACAACGCAGCGATCTCCTCATCTCTTTCCTGTGAACGGTAATGAATGTGTCTCATGTTTCATAACCGAGAAGTAAACATAGGCAACACCTTCCTCCCTAGCCATTCACACAGATGACATTCTTGTCACGCGTCATCCACACGGTATAGCATATTCTACCGTAGATGCCTCTGGGGAAATCAAAGGACCACCTCAAGCCCTTTCCAGTCACGACACACAAGAAACGGGGGCCTGGCGTTGTCTACAGTGTTTTATTTACAAAGAATTGTTTTTGTTTGACCATTTTGAAAACCACTAACACTTTTCACCATAGAAAACATTAAATAATAAACAAGATGTTATACAGTACTTTGGATAACTTCTTCCATCCGCTTAGTGCAAGTTTGGCACCTAAAAGTGAAACTTTCAATTATTTTCGTTTGATCTTCAGCTGTGCAGTTATAGGACCCAAAAGGAAATGAATCATTAAAAATGCATGTAAGACCATATTTTCTGGCCTTTACACAAAGACTCGATGATTTCTATTCCCCTCCAGCCCTGTCTCTACCAAGTTAAATTACAAGGACCAGCTCTTGGGCCTCCTGCTGAATGACATGACTGTTCCGTGGAACCTGGGACGCTCGCGGTGGGAGATGAGGACATGATGCTCTTAGTGCCCACATGAACCTGTCGCAAGGCTTACACTCCACATTAGGACACTGCTGAGGTACCACAGCACCTGTCCACTGCAACTGCGTTAGGAATAAATGGTGTGGGTGAGTTTCTCCCTTTTGTTTCTGTCTGCTTTGATCCCGCGAGGCTTCCCACAGGACAGCTGTTTTAGTGAGCTCAGCGTCTTCTCCTTAGGGCCCCTGTCCATTTGGAGGTCAGCCAGAAAGAGCTAAATGACCGCCCCCGCCAAATCGCTGAGCTCTGGAGATTTCCACTACACATGAGGAGCACGATCCAAACGTCTTCTGGGAGAGTCTGTAATTCACTGCTTTATCTTGAAGGAAGCCTATCTTAAATAGGTAAATTTTTATCTGGTTCTGATAGAAGGACACAGGGAAAGCAAGACATTGATTTTCACACTTCTTTTTCTATAATGGACTCTGATTCAACAAGTGCGTCCACCAGGAATCAATCACTCCCTCACACTCCTATCTAAGCCCACATCCCCTTGTTCTATTCTCAGTGCCCACAGGGGACAGGTGGCCACCATCCTCTCCATGCTGCCCCTTCATACACGTGACAGCAAGCTCTGGTTTGCCCCTTAGTCTCTTCCAGGCTGAACCATCCCAGTTCCTGTGATTTCTCATCACAGAGCTCTCTTTCCCCACCCTGTTAATCACTTTCGTGATTCCTGGCAAAAGCAGAAATACGCTGTTACTCCATCAGACATGAAGAAAAGCCACAGAGCAAGCTGCCTTTTGAGGGTTTTTTTTTTTTCACCCTAAAGGTAAAACATGTAGAAGACAGCTGCAGGTTGTGAGTGACAAAATTCCCGTCCTGGCCTCTGCCCGAAACACGCAGCCAGGGTCTCAGCGCCAGGACCTGCTCTCCAACCCTGCTCCCCCCTAAGCACGGCAACTGGGTGTGACCCTCTGTCCCCATGGAGCCCCGTACACCTCCCCTCCACCTCTTGCTACCAACAGGGCTTCCCCCAAGCAACCAGAGCTTTCACAAAGCTTCGTGGGGATGGCCAGAGAGAGCCACGTTCTAAGATGGTGAAAGCTGTCGACTCAACAGTGAGGGTTTTCTACATTAACTACAGTTTCTTGTCATCCGAGTGGTTTATTATCCTTTTAAAGATCCAACTCAAGACATTAGAAAAGTTCCATCACTTCTGCACCACAACCTGACAGCCCTACTGTTTTTCTCTTACTGTCAATGTAGGGTCACACACTGGATGACATTTTGCCGTATTTTTTTTTTTTACAAAAAAAAAACTCGGGAGATCACAAGCTGCCTTTTACTTTGCAACTAGAGTCTGTAAATACCGGGAACACGTAAATATTTAATATCAATAGCACATTTACACAGAACACAGCAACTACTGAAGAATTCCGTGCCCACTCTACATAATTATCTTCATAAGAAAAACAGATAACAAGAATAAATGCATCTTAGTATACGATATACATCCTTCTTTCATAAAGTGAGCGGCAGTGAAAGAGTTCAGATCAGGCCAGAATTAACTTCAGGGAGCGGGGAACCCGACTTCCAGGCGCACCACACGTCACAGCTGAAGGAAATCAACGCCGCGCACCGCACAACACTGAATAGAGAGAAGGGCGCTCGCTCCGAGTTCTGGAGTTCTCGCCCATCACCTGCTACCAGGAGCGCTGCGTAACCAGGATGAAGGACGGTGCGGGGCACACACACGTGCAAGGCCCCCCTGCACAGGCCGGGGCTCGAAGGCGACACCCACGCTGGCTTGCACGTGTCTGCAGACATCCCTGTCCTTCGGGGGGTGTGGGAGTCGCTGCAACACCCGGACCCCTCCTGGCCCATCGCCTGCTCTTCCAGGCCTGGGAAGAGGGAGGGGAGGAGAGGAGGCAAGGACTGGAAAGAGCAGAGAAGCCGCTGCCAGCCGGGAGGTCGCTAGCGCCCCTCAGAGCAGGGGCCTCTTCTCAGGCTCACGTCATCCAGCCCGATCTCCCCGGGGTGGCCGCGCCTCCGCTCGCCCTTGAAGATGACCTAGGCGAGAACACACAGCTCGTCAGCCTGCCTCTGCCCCTCTCGGTGCCCCTTCTGCTCCTGTGTTTTACCTTCTGTGGAACGTCCTTGCTCCTTCTGAAACATGAGAATCCTCTTAATGTCTGGTTTGAAACTATTTATTTTCTTGTTTTTTCCCCAAGTTATATAAATACTAAGAAAAGAAATTTAAAACTCAGAGTCAAACCTAAGTACCCTGCTAAAAGCTATATTGATGGAGTCTATATTTTCTTTGCAAAACAGTTTTGAGAAACTGTCTCTATAAGCATACATGTGGTCTCTTCTAGCAAAAGCTTCACAAGCGTCAACATGCAGGTGACACTTGTCCAAGTGCACGTGTTATTTTGGTGGAACATCACAGATCATTTTCTTGCTATCATGACTCCATTATTGTTAAACTAAACTTCTTAGAGTCAACCTCAGCTTCGTGGGTGTCCTGTCTTGAATAGAACAGGGCTTTCCGATTGTACTTCTGGCTTCTCACCCAAGACTGAGTGACCAGGGCCTCTGACAAGGGGAAAAATGACCTTTAAAGAAACATTTAGCCCAATGCAGTGGTGGACGCCCTAATGCCAGCCCCTGGAGGCTGAGGCAGGAGGACTGCCATGCGATTAAGGCCAGTCTAGGGTACATAGTTCAAGACCAGCCTGAATGACATAGTGAGACCTTATAAAAAAAAAAAAAGGAAAGAAAGAAAAAACATTTAAAAAGAGCCACTGCACAGTAATTAATGACAGTATGAGGGAACTAAAGGAAAAAGAGAAGCAGGCGCATGCCTACTGAAGTCTGTGTGGAATTTTAGCTTTTCTACTCACACTCTTGATGTCTGCGCCCCGCAAGGTCATCTGTGTCTGCCTCCAGCCGTGGCCGCCGTCTCTGCCCCACAAGGCCGCCCCGGGGCCGCTGTGTCTCCTCACCGACACCTGGAGCGTGCCCGAGTGCAGCCCGCTCACCTTGTGCCTGAAGGACAGGCACAGGTCGCCTGAGTGCAGGAGGTGGCCGAGCGGCAGCACCAGACGCGCGGCTCTGCCCCCAGGGGCCTTGGCCGCCACGGACAGGTACTGCCCACCTGCAACGGGAAGAGCAGGCTGGGTGTGTGCGAGGTCGCAGACAGCAGGGACAGGGGCCCCGCTCCACGCGTCCACACCTCATCCAGCCACTAAGGAAGAGGTCCACACTGTGTGAGGAAGAGACTGTGGCTCACTTCTCTGCCTGTCTCAAATCCTTTGATGTCTGCAAAAATCACTCGTGGAGAGAAGTGATATCAAAGACACACGATAATTAGCGATGCAAACACCATGCCTATTTCCCACGGAACACACACAACCAGACACACACAGCACTACACAGACGCACGACGCCTGAGCGTGTGCTCCTGCCCACCTCTGGCTGCGTAGCCCAACACCCCCGCCACGCCGGCTGGTCGTTGGACACAACTGACTGACTCTGCATTTCCTGAGAGAAAGTTCTGTACGCAGCAAAGCACACGGACATTTAATGAGTTTTATCTGCTTATTCTCCTCCTGCTTTAAAAAAAATCTTTAAATACAAAAGAATCTTCTAGCGAGAACGCTGGCTATGCTGGCCACACTGGTCACCTCTAACTCCAGGAAGACTCCAGCATCTGAAAACTCTGCGCCTCTTCCAGGAGCAGCGATTGACTAAAACGGTCTGACAGGAAGTCCAAGCCCTAACACCACACCTACTTCCTCCGTTAACCTATTTTCTTCTAGTGTATAATGAGTGGATGCTCAATCTTAAACTTGCATGTGACACAATGTCTAGTGTCATCCCTTGTCTCCAACAAAGTCACTTCCCTCTCTGGTTAAGAGAAGTGCAATTTAATGTGAGAAGGTATGGACAGCTATTTTGAAGAAAACGGAAGACATTATGGTAGCCATTGGTGATTCCTTGTTGTCTGGCTTGAAAGCCCATAAGGCTTTCATTCTTTTGTTTTGGTTGATTTTATACTATTTGGTTTTGTTGGAATTTATTGTGTGTGAAGGTATGAACAACTATTTCACAGAAAACAAGAGACACGATGGGAGCCACTGTTGATTTCCAGCTGTCTTGTTTTGAGGTCCTATATTGCTTGCATTGTTCTGTTCTGATCTGCTTTGTCCTGTTCTACTCTGTTTTGTTTTGTTTTATTCTCTTTAAAATAAAAAACAGAGAGAGAAGTGCAATTTAAAATCATGTGCAAGGAGCAGTGTGGCAGGCGTGCTGCTTCTCAAGAGAAAGTAACAAGGGCCGGAGGTTTAGTTCAGCAGCACAGACGCCTGCCTGGCACGCGCAAGGTCATGAGTTCGATCCCCGGTATCAAAAAAAAAAAAAAAAAAAAAACCAGAGAGACAGAAAGTTACAAACAGTATTTTGAAACTCCATCTGGGCCCACGTGACACTGGCTTCAGGTGATTTTATCTTCCTGCCAAATGAAAAGGGCACTGTACGGTTCTGGACCGATCTGCCCATGAGGAGGGCACGACTGGAGCCTAGGAAGCTGCCAATGACTTGAAGTCAGAACTGAACTCTCCCCCGATTTCCATCTCTCCACATGCTCCTAGCATAAAGTAGGTGTTTACGATCGCTGGGCGAGTGAATGGAGTTCCAGGAATGCAGCAAACACTGCAGGAAGTGGGTCCTTGATGCCTGTATCTAAATCACAGGACACGTAATTTCTTATCCTCCTTCCTACCTAGCCCCATCCCCTCTGTCAGAGTTAATCCAAAAGACACATGCGCCAAAACATTCACACGGACTTTAGCTGTCTCTGTGAGTCGGCTCTTGAGTCACGGGTACTCAGTGAACCTGAAGACACAAGGTTACTACAGAGAACCTGCCAGCTCCGAGCTAACAGGGATCAGCTTAGTCCTGATGGAATGTAACTTATTCCGTTCGCTGAGATGCTGCCTGCAAACAGAACAACCTCACAAACCAAGGCATCCTAATAAAAGATTAAAATCTTTTTGTGTACATACCGGAAACTCCAAAGTTAGCTAAGAATAAAAGAGATTATAGCTTTTCTTTCTCCATAGAACTGTTCTGTATCAGGTTTTGCTTTTTCTACTGTAAAGATATGAAATGAAATGTCACAAAGTTGGATAGTAACTAAGAGAAAATTAATCCAGCAGAGGCAACAAAAATTTGCATGTCTGATTCCAACATACTGGCTTAAATATAAAACTATATTCAAAATTTTCCTTCAATTTAACATCATGACATCTAAAGAATTAGGGCAAGGGGAATAGTAAATAATAGCAGATGCTGGCTGCCAACTTGGCCAGGAAGTCAGTATTTAAAAATTAATGTTCTTATCTTTAGTTCTATACTGACTGATGCCTTTACAATATTAATTTACAAAGACAGCAATGTCATGCCCATTACTTTAATGTGTTAACTGTGTGGTCAAAGGAAGAGATGAGGGGCTATGGGGGTCCCACAGTGATTTTATTTGTATTTTACAGCCTAGCTGAGAAACCCAGGTAGAAATAAGATCATTATGGCTTGGTGCCATTTCTCCCTGAATGCAAATAATCTGATTTCTACTGATGGGAAGTGAGGAAGGGGGGCGGGGCACAAAAAAAATCGAAGTATTATAACTTGCTTTTTTCACTACATATATCATAGACATTTCTTTATGTCAACAAATATATTTTTCATAGCTACAAGTATGCCAATAATCATCCAGCCAATGTCTTATTGGGGAACAGTTAAGTTTCCAAATTTTTTGCAACTCTGGATCTTGGATAAGAACAATACATTATTAAAATCAACCATAACTGGAAACCCAAACACTATATATTCTTTCCACAAATGATATAATCTGGACAGAAACAAGTAAATGGTGTGTTAATTAGAATAATACGTAGAAATTATTTATTAAATTCCTTACATTCTTCTCTGGCCTTTACCTCTCTCTCTCTGTCTCTCTGTCTCTGTGTGTGTGTGTGTGTGTGTGTGTGTGTCTCTCTCTCTCTCACACACACACACACACACACACACACACACTGCACCAAAACTTCCGAACTCCACCTGACCCTCCCAGAAGAAAGGCAGGCATGAGAAGATAAACTTCACGCGGGTGTAAGCACAGAATTCCCCGCCATACCCCACAAGGAGACTGTGCAGCTGCTGTCTTTCTCCACACTCCCCCGTCCTCTGGTTCCCATCCTTTTTCCTAAGCTCGCAGCCTGCTCGCCGACTCCCAGGGGATCGCCCAGAGCCTTCCACCCTGAACCAGAGGCTCTCACGGGTGCAGCCTCCTTAGAGGATTTCTAATCGACGCCCCCAGGCTGGGAGCCCTTCCACGGCATCCTGCCATACATCACCCAGACGAATGCCTCTCCCAGCAGAAGCCTGCCCTCCACTCACCTGGTCGCTTTTGAAACAGCTCTGTTGGAAAACTGAGAGGGACCCACAATCTGTCTCTGTCGTTCTCACCCCTCCATCCCCTGATGGTCACAGAGGACACCTCTAGCCCTGGGTCAGCTACTGGGGAAGCAGTCCTCCTCCAGCTTCTGGTTTCTTCAACTGTTTGTCATGGGTTTAAGACAGCTTTCTGCCCAGGTCATTCTATCCTGCATAATCTACAATTAACTCTATTCTCAGACCAGAAAAATGTTACTAAATCACTTAACCACAGCAAATTTTCCATTCTGAAGAGGCACCACATTTTTATGGAAATTGGCCATTTTTGTTGGAAAGCAGCATCACCAGGTTAAGCCTTGCTGATTTCACTGGCCACCAAAACTCTGAGTCTTTCACACTGCGTGGTCGCACCTTCTGAGCCCGAGCTATACGGCTGGTTTGGGGACAGCCGCACTGTGCACTCACTCACCCCCTTTAGATTTCACTCTCTTCCGGGGTGCCCACAGACATAGCCTTTGTGTACTGGTTGTCTCCACACACAAGCACTTTCCAGCTTCGAGTCAACCACAGTTAGGTCAGCTGTCTTCAGTATCTAACTTCAAGACACAACTGATCCAAATTGTTGGTAAAATCTTGGACCAACCCTTGGAAAGCATCCTCCAGGGGCTGGAACCAATCATCAGGAGTTATCCAACTACAGACGCAGCTGCTGCCTCCTCTCCATTGGTTCTGTGCTGACGCAGCCCAAGGACTATTTCCAGCGTGCCTCACGCACACTACACAAGTCCCCGACCACTGAGCCGCACTCCCAACCCCTCTGTCTATTATTCTCACTTTTGGCTTTCTTCATATTTTTCTGCCAGAGGCCAAGGGGATTGTGGGTCACAAATTTAAATATTTACAAATGTGATGAGTAAAAGAAGTGTTGAGCAGTACTAGGTTGGCTCTAAAGTATGCTGTTTATCTGGGTGAGTGATTTGGGGGTGACAGTACACCACGTACGTACCACTATGGCCCCGATTCATGTGTTTTGAAACTTTTGTAGTTTTTTTTTCCTTCTTCTTTTTATCCTTGAATAAAATGGTTTTTAGAAAAAATAAAGTATGCTGCTTAAATTCTAAAACGCCTTTTAGTCTGTTTTACAGCAGCTGTCTTCCAAGAGAATGTCTACACAGAAGTACCATGAGTTCTGAGTTCAGCAAGAAGCACCCTCACTTTAAAGGTCATCATCAGGGCCACACATGTTACTCACTGTCCTATTGGACATGGTGGCCACAAAGCCCTCCTCCTCCAGCAAGATGCTCCAGGCCACTGATCAGTCGGTTACGAATGAGGTCAGGCTAGGGCAGGCAAAGAACCCAGGATGGGATGCAGGGTCTGGACGCCCAGGGAGGGGGCTGTGTGAGTTGTGCAGGAAGCTTGAACAGAAAGTCAGCAGATTCAGCCCCACAGTGTCCAGCCCTGGGGTCACAGGACACTTAGGAAACCGATCTGGGCATTGGTGCTTCCCTTGTAAAATAAAGACAGCATGACCTGCTCCATGGGGCAGATGAGAAATTAAATGAAAGGACCCAGCTGACAAAGTGGTGGGGCCACTGCAGGTATTCAATGCACACTGAATTTTCTCTTATTCACATAGCCTTGCGACAATCACAGCACTGTCCTGACCAGAACCAACTTTAAATGCGGGAGGGAGGAATGCGTGAGTGTACCTTACGTGACGCTACATCGTTTTTTAACTAAAAGAAATCTAAAAGCCCATTATAACTTATTGAATATTCCTATTTTCAAAGGGTTACTTCAAATTTTTATTTTAAAATGCTTTTGTTATAATTAAGTCTTAGGGAATCTAATAAATACATTTTTGAATTAATTTTTGTATGTCTTGCTACTCAAAATGTGCACTATGGCCCAGCAGCAAGGGTCCTCTGGACAGGCACAAAACTCAGCATCTTTTACAGCCCCAGCCATGTGCCCACCACGAAGGGTGCGCCTCTCACAGACTACAGCTCCCGGAGCTCACTTCTACATGCCCTGGGCTCGGTCTACACAGCCGGTACAGAAGCTAGAAGCCAGGCTTTTAATATAAGTGAAATTTGACTCCACATCTTGTATCTTTTATTCTGAAAATCTAATTAGGAGTACAAAAATAAAAAAGAAACAAACTCCTCATTCTTCCATTAAGTTGGCCTAACTCATAAAAGATTTAATTACTAAGGGGAGGGAAAAAGCAACAATACATAGCTTTGCTTCCTGAAACCAGAAGACAAACACTGATGGTTTAGGCTAATAGGAATTTTGCAGGTTAAAGTCCTGTGAATTCTCCAAGGGACTGTGTCTACACTCATCTTTCTAAGAACCCACTCTCCTGAATTAGTGGTGGTAATTTATAATGATTTACTCCAGCATCAGACTTAGAACGAGTGTGCTTGCAGAGAGAGAATCACCACTTGGCAGGTTTCCACCTACTACCCCGCTCAAATCTTAAAAAGAAGGAGGAGGAGGAGGAAGAGAAGAAGGAGAAGGAGGAGGAGGAGGAAGAGGAGGAGGAGAAGAATTATTATTATATTATTATTAGAGGACATAATTGAGAAAACAACCAAGAACAGTTACCAAGGCTGAGATGCCCACTGTATTACTTCTTTTGTTCCTGGGAATGGGGCATTACAGACACAAATAACTTGACAATTACACACTGGAGTGAGTGTACACACGGTATTCACCAAGCTTTGTGAGAGAAATTAGCCCCGAGCTCTGGCAAGTCACAGCCTCGGAATTTACTAGGTGTCCCCGTAAGATCACCCTGCCTGGTGCCACAAGCCAGGCTCCCGTGAGGAACCTGGGCAGCATCTTCCCCATGCCTTATGAAGGAAGCAGGAGGAAGCCACAGTCCATTCAGTGGCAGAGAGGATGGGACCCAAGCACGTGCTGGAAGGGGTGGGAGGAAGTGGTTTCTACCTGCTGGGTCCCGGACAGGCTCCCAGTGCAAGTCACTCTCCTTCTCCCTGATCCATCCGCAGAGACCATGGTCAAAGTTGCAGCTGTGCACGAGGACACCTGCAAGGAAGGGACGAATGAGGAGATGGCAGATGTGACAAGTGACCTGTGGCCTGGGGCCATGAGTATCACAAGTGTCACCTCCCACCCGCACTTAACGTCCCACAGATGACTTCCGTGAGACCACAAGGAAATCCACCACCCTTTCTTGGGACAGCTGGGCACCGCTGCTCAGCTGTGCAAACAGAGCCCTGAGCCCGGCCAAGTCACAGCCTTGTCACATTGTCACTTATAAAACGTGACTTCCTGCTCGCTATTCAAACACCACTGTGTTTTTAAATAGAAACGAGGATCCATAACTATTTTAGCTCAACTGATTTAACTGAGTTGTAAAACACACAAAAAGATGATGATGTATAATTTTCCCAGTGGGGCTGAAAATCTAAAATTTAAACGTTACTTCAATGAGATGGAAAAAACAATGGAAGCTCGTAACTGTGCCCACCTGGGTCGTCCTTAGCTTCATCGTCTGCGCTGACTCCTCTCTCTATCTCAAATATCTCAAACAGGTCGTTCGAAGGCTGCCGAGGAACTGCAAGAGAGGGTTCGGGTGCCGATGAGTGCACTCACCTGCAGCCTTCACTGGGGATCACCCACAAGATTCACGCTACACGCGAATATAATGTACAACAGTAATTTTCAGAACTTCCCAAAATGCAACGTAAAAATCAGTTCAAAGCCTTCATCTGGAAAGCACCTTGTAGAATAGCTTCAGATTTCTGCCAAGATACAATCTCCACAAAACTCTAACCTGCACCTCTCCGGAGCTGCTGTACCCAGAAACCCCGCCAGTGGTTTTCTAGCCACTGTGTCCCCCCTGCCCAGGGAACTCCGCAAGGGTTACCACTGTCCGGCAGCGTGGCTGTCCTCCCCGAGGCTGGTCCCTGGCTCCTCTGCAGCCAACCCAAGCTCCCTGGGGCAGCACCGACCCTCCACCCCACCAAGACACCCGAAGAGCCCCACATCTCACCTCTCTGCCCTGATCCCGCTCCTGCTCATAACCCTGCCAAACCTCCCTTCCTTCCAGGCCCAGCGCACACGGAGAACTCCCTGGCCCTGCCGAGTTACTCCTCCGCTGGCTTCCCCAGCCGTGTCACACCTGTCTGATCCCCCGCAGTCTCTGACACCTGTGCATTGCCAGGGCATGACCTGGTGACAGGTGTTCAGCATGTGCTGACTGAGGAATGCAGAGACCCATGCCCTTGGCCGACAACGCTCCTCAAAGGGCGCTGGTGGGACAGAGCCAGAGAATCCACGGAAAAACCACCGGCTCACGGGAGTCGTGTATGTCCTCTTTCACTCAATGCACGCGTGATTCCCGCCCAAATGCCGAGCACCACGGCGGGCACCACCAGGGAGACAGTGAACATGGCAGACAAGCCCGCAGGAGAGGGCTCTGGAGCAGCCTGAATTCCGGGGTGACGAGCACCTAGCAGCAGGCCCTGATGAGGCCTGTAAGGCAAACACCCGGGACGGCACGGAACCGCAGCCTGTGCGTGGGAAGAATTCCTGGCCAGCAGCCAGGGGTGCTCCGGCCCGAGGAGCAGGACCCCCGCTAATTAGCTCCACCATGTAGGGAACAGGCCTCTGTCAGTGCTGTTCCTGTTACTTTGAGCAGGAATTTATATAACTGATGCTCCTGTATTTGCACTAATATGGGAAATGCACACTCTCCCACTGCTGGACTTGGATGCACAAAGACAGGTACCACATCCCTGGTGCCCCCGAGGGGCCGCCCACCCTCTCCTATGACTGACAGCGCTGACGCCCAGTCACAGCTCTCCTTTCCTCTCTGGGGCATCTCTTACTCCCTCGAAATATTGCAAAGTCCATGCTAAGCTCCGCACGACGTAAGGTTGTAAAAACAGAGCACAATCGTGCTTTGAGCCTCTCTTGTCATACTTACATCTTAAGTGGAGATGCCCAGTATTGTTTCGGGGCCATGTGACACTCTCCAAGACCCCCACCCCGCCACGGACTGTCGCATGCACAACAGTCCTGACGTAGGTGGTGACACAGATGCCGCAGGTGCACTGGTACCGAGGCCCCATCTGCAAGCACCACTCACACCGCGCGGGGAAGACGTGAACTTTCCAACCAAAAGCTTGCGGGGAGGG
>RJWT010008722.1:0-25934 GCA_004365215.1 Cuniculus paca | reverse complement strand
CTTGGGATTAATTGTTTGTAGTTCTGCCAGGAGCCTCTCTAGTTTGTAAAGTGTTGTGAGCAAACCACTGTGAACATGCTCTCCAGTCTCCATCCTGCTGCTGTCGCCTGAGAAATAGAACCAGTCAAACTTGTAACAGAACTGAACTTCCAAATTCTACAAGACATTTCAGAGGGTTTAAAGTGGCACTCATCCAAAATTAAAGCAAAAAAGGAAAGATGAGTAAGCGAAGAGCTAAAAATCACATATTTTGTGAATTAGATTTATGTGTAAGGTTTAAATATGTGCAAACATATTTTGAGTAATCTGGTATGAATTATGGATTTGTTATTAAACAGCCATTTTTTTATCCTTATGTGTGAAGTAAAAAGAGATTTGCTTTGCTGCATTTTTTTAAATTTGGAAAATATTAAAATTGGAGGGAGGCTAATCTTTCTAGCCAAATTGAAAAATTGCTCAGAATTTAAAGGATTCTCCATCTCAGTTCAAGCTGTGTTTCAGTTTGACAGGATTTTTTTGGTTATGAAAAGGATGTTTGAGACTTGTGACTTGGTAGATCTCGAATAAGCATGCACATACAATTTTATCCTTATGAGTGAAATGTGGAGAAAAATAAATAGTTGAGGACAAAATTTATCTGAAAATCAAACAATGATTTTGAAAGACAGGTATTAACTACTTTCAATTAAGAGCTTTGAGATTTTGAGCTATGATTTGATTATCAATATTTGTTTTTTTATTTTTCAAATTTTGAAAGTAACTGGATTTTCTCCACTCTTGCTGTTTATTCCACATTCTTGTTTATATGTAGAAGAAAAAAAGTGATTTGACTATTTTCAAGGCTTAGAAGTAAAACAACTGTCCGTAAGTTACATGCCATAACTTTTAACACATTATCCCATTAAATTTTACAACTTCTCTGTACAACAGTATTATTTTCTTCACAGATGAAAACAGTGGAACTCAGATAGGTAAGGAGATAGGTACAAGGGTAAGCAGCTAGTCAGCTTCTGGCCCTGTCTAGGAGCTATTCTTCTGACTGGAATATTCAAAGTCTAGTACTCCTTTGGGCTTACTCCTTCTCCTAAAAAGTTCTTACTTTCCTACCTTATCTGATAATGTCTATGTCAAAATCTCAGCTCTTTCAAGAAGACTTCTCTGCTTTTCTATGCACTACCAAGTCTTAGTGCTCTCCTAAGACCTATGTGCCTGCTTCCATCAAGCATATGTTGCAAATATATGGATTCTTTCTTTAGTTATGGTCAATATCTGCACCATCAACTCCAATTTACAACTGAAACTTTATCACTTTCATGTCTTCAGTGACTCATGGAGCTCTATGAAACAATACTAGCTTAAATAATAAACTAATATCTATTATGATTTCTACAAATGATCACTCCACTGTCTTATTTTAAAGAGAAAACCTCAATATCCAATAAAAATTCTTCTCAGTCCTGCCTGACGTAGATCATTCACTGGGTGAGTAAAAGGCAACTATTTGCTCCGTGTTCTAATGCTACTTTCATTTATTTCTTTAATCTCATCATTATATTTCACCTCAGAAATAAAGGCTGCACTATTCATTATACTTCTTTTCTGTATTTTTAATACATATCAGTACTATGGTTTAGAACCAGAAGATAGAACTGATAGGATTCAGTGTTAGTGATTTATTTTGGAATGCAGTACCAGGAGAGCAAGAGGGAGAGAAAAGGAAAGTGAGGCAGAACTGAGTGGGCAACCAAGATAGGTGAAGCATTACTCGAAGGTTACTTCCTTTCACAGAGATTCTTCCTATTGTTTGGCAAGAGGTACTTTTGATCAGGACATCTATGGGTAGGCTTTTTGGATCAAGTAAGGGAAAGGAGAGTAACTGTCCATTTTTCTCCTGCCTCCCTTGGGTCAAGATGGTGCGATGGGAAGTTAACTGCTCTGCATTTCAGTTTGGGTCATCGAGTTTCCTTGGCAGCCTCTTGAGGAGCCAGACATACCACCCGTGGCATCATTTTCTCAAGTCTTGAAGAAACAGACGGAGCCAGAATCTGTGGAGTACAGTAGTTGTTTTCAAAAGGCTCACTGCGTTATCCTGTGTGGACACTTTTGTTGTACTGGTGGGAGAAGTCCTATTGCAGTTGACATGTGGAACGGGGCAGGCTGAGAAACTGAGTGGAGGTACTTGAGTCTCTTGCAGACATACTTCCACCCATATTTACAATACATTTCACTGTTTACACTCTTTTCTGTCTTCAGTCTCATAGTTTTAAAACTTCAATGCAACTGTTTCAAATGTCTGAATGCCTTCTACGGCTTAATATGCTGACAATTCAAGTATAGCACAGGATATCTAAAACATATGTAATACTTTCCCATAAAAACCTGTGTCTTCTGATTTTCACCATTTATCTTAATTGAAATGTTAATATTTATAGCAGTCTCCCAGTAGTGAAAGCACACTTCCTGGCACAAATTACATATTCAGTAAGTGTAAGAATAAAACAAATGGAGCAATTGGACTTCTTTGCTTTTCACTTTGCTGGTGCATTTGTATAGGAAATGCTAACTTTGTGATGAGGTAGAAGAAGACATTGAGAAAAAAGTAAGCCAGGTCTAGTCTTTCAATGAATCAGTCACATTTCCCCTGTCTCCTGCCAGCATCGTCTCATCACAAGTCACTGTGGCTGAGTCCACGGGTAGAATGGGAAAGGCCAAGATGAAATTAAATAAGAATTTTGAAAGGGTATTGATATTTAATTTGGCATAACTATTTTTTTTGATGAAAGAATCTCAGACATATTTAGCTGGTGGCCTTTGACCTTCAGCCCACTACTGACATCTTATAAAATTTCTTGTTTCTTATTAGGTAATTTCTGGTTTCTTTTACAAAACATGAAGCAAGTTTCAAAAGGAAGTAAAGTATATTTCTTCTTTTCACACATATTTTTTGTATATTCTGTACTTACCCTAGACTATACATGCAAATATACTTACATTACAACTTTTACCTCTTCTTTTTCTGTATATTTTTAACAAAGAATTTTTGGAGTGTTACAGGAAAAAGACATGCAGGCATTTGTAATTTTATGAGACTCTATGTCAGGGAATTGAAAAGTTATAGATGCTGCCAAAAGAGGTGAATGAGATCTGTCACCATATCTATGGTTAATAGTGTAATGGAGTTATATTGTTTTAGCTATAGTAGATAATAAATGTAAAACATGCTTTGTTAAGAAAGTAGTGCAATTCTGCACAATAAAGGCAAGTCAGGGAGCATCACAATCCCTGTCTTGCAAGTTTGCTATAGTGCTACTGTGATAAAATCAATGTGGTATTGGCAAAAAACAAAACAAAACAAAACAAAACACCTGAAGATCAGTGGAATGGAATATGAGATGCTGCCGACACAACTCCATATACACTTGGTAACTTTATCTTTGACAAGGGGACCAAATGTGTTCACTGTAAGAAAGATAGCTTTTTTAATAAATTGTGCTGGAAAAATTGGCTTTTCATATGCCAAAGGCTAAAACTAGACCCATGCCAATCACCATGCACTAAACTAAAGTCAAAATGGATCAAAGATCTAAATATTAAAACAAGAACACTAAATCTACTGGCAGAGAAAATAGGTAGAAATCTTGAAGACACAGATATAGGCAGAGACTTCATGAATAAAACACAGACCACATGAGAAACACTACAAAAAATAAATAAATAATGTCTCACCTCATTAAAAAGCTTTTGCACAGCAAAAGAAACCACCAACAGAGTAAAAAGACAACCCACAGAGTGGGAAAAAAAATCATAGCCAGCTGTCCCTCAGACAAAGAACTTGTATTGAAAATGTAATTGAAAAAAATCAGAGCCCCCGCAAATGCAAAAACCCAGTCCAAAAATGGGTACCTTTGATGAATGAGCACTTCTCAGTTGAAGAAGTATAAATGACCAATAAATATATGAAAAAGTGCTCAATATCATTGGCCATTTGAGAGATGCAAATTAAAAGAATACTGAGATTCCATCTCACCCCAGAAAGAATGGCTATCATCAAGAAATCAACCAATAGCAAATGCTGATGGGGCTGTGGATAAAAAGGATCCCTTCTCCACTGTTGATAGAAGTGCAGACTGGTACAATCACTGTGGAAATCAGTGTGGAGATTCCTCAAAAAACTAAACTAGAAGTCTTGTTCCACTCAACTGTTCCCCTTTTGGATATCTTCCCAGAAGAATGAAAAGCATCATGCCACAGTGATATATGTGCATCCAGGTTTATAGCAGCACAATTTATAATAGTTAAATCTTGGAAACAATCCAAATGTCCATCAACCGAGGAATGAATAAAACAGATGTAGTCTTTTTATTCAATGGAATACTACTCAGTCATAAAGAAGGATAAACTTGAGGATTTTATAGGTAAATGGGTGCAACTTGAGGCCACACTCATAAGTGAAATAATGCGATTTGCATGTGTAAACATCATATTGTCTTCCTAAGTGTAAGAAACTGAAAGACTAAATAAGTTCCAAAATGCATAATAGATATTGTAAAATGGGAAGAAACTGTGCAAAAGGAAAGAGAAACTGGAATAGAGGAAAGGAGAAAAGAAGGAAGGGAAAAGGTAAAAAATATATATACATATACAAGATAAGCTAAGATAGTTATACTACTAATTTCTCTTGTATCATTGAAAAGGAAGGTTTGTGCTAATACTGT
This sequence comes from Cuniculus paca, assembly GCA_004365215.1. NCBI lineage: Eukaryota > Metazoa > Chordata > Mammalia > Rodentia > Cuniculidae > Cuniculus > Cuniculus paca. The sequence goes on along the minus strand of RJWT010008722.1, from coordinate 21,219 downwards.
TTGGTTAGTTTTTCATGCCTTTATCTCATATTCTGAGCAACTACTTTGAATGTAACAATACACATTGTATTAACCATTGTTGCTCTCCTATTACCTTGTTTTGAAATTTCATTTCATGGTTTTTATTTTTCTCTCTTTAAAACAATATTTAAAAAAAGAAAGTAACTCTCATGTGTTCTCGGCACGTATGTGTTCAGAACAATTTACTATATGAGGTGATGGATATATTAATTAGCTTGATTGTGGAAATAATTTCACAATTAATGCATTATATCAGAACACTACATTTCATGTTTTGCTAGATATAATTTTCATTCATCGGTCATGTTTCTTTAAAATAAAGCTGAAAGTAACAGGCTTTTCTTTTCAACTGTCAAAATCTACTTATTAGTAACACAGTCAGAGGGAGTAACCATTCTTTCATATTGGTATTGAATCTCCCTCATATAGGAATAAAACTAAACTCCAGGAGTGATATTTTGCCAGCAACATAGCTAATGGTCTTTTCATTTCCCTGAAGAACTTGATGTAGCTATGGAAATTTCAATTTCCTATCTTGGATCAACTTCAGAAATGTGCATGTTAATGTGCTTTAAATTGACTTATCAACTAATGAACCAAGAAATGATTTTTATTTTGGATCATGTTTAAAAGTGTTTTGCTTAGATTTTAAAGGTCAGGGCATTTGGAGGTCATGTTTGTTCCAAAATTTTTCTATGTAACTTATTCATTTCCCATTAAAATCTCATTTTCTCTACCAGTAAGGTTCTAGGCTTCATTCCTCATGAAAGTTGTACTTTGTATGAATTACTTCATCCAAATGTATGTTCTCAGTGAACCCGTCACCAAGTGGATTTGATGTCTTAATTTTTTCTTTTGGTAGCAAGATGCCTAACCAGTTACTCATGCAGGCCTGTTAGTAAAATTAGGAATATAAAAGCAATACAAATATATGGAAAAACTGCCACTGATCATCTGATGCTGAAATTTCAGGGTAAGTCAAGTAGTCTTATCAGAGTTAAGGATAAAGGTAGCTGCTCTCAATTCTTATTCAACAACTTGAGTCGAGACACAAAGCTAATTATGCCATGCATTCCGCTTTTGATGGTGACATAAGAAGCATGTGATTTGTGTATTTATCAAACATTTCCAGAGGGTACTTTATCTACTGAGGTAAGCTATGGAGAGACAATGACATGTGGCACAAATAATTGCAAATATTAAATATGAGGGCTGACACTAATACATTGTCAATGAGAAGCAAATAATGTATAGTAGAACAGGATATAGTAGTGGTTACATGTATATAAGTGGGGATTACAGAGGGCTTCATGAAGGAGGCAATATTTGTTCTGTGACTTGAAGACTGGCAATGTGTAGGAATGAACATGTAGGAATGCTGAGGAAAATTGTTTCCAACAGAGGAAAATTTATTATTAAAGCTCTCTTGTATTTGTCAGCTTTGTGTTACTACAATGACATATCCAAAAGAACTAAATTTATACAGAAAAGTTTTATTTAGCTCACAGTTTCAGAGGTTCAAAATAAAGATTGAAAACTCATTTTTTGGCCTCTGGTGAGGATGGTACATCGTAGAGGGAGTGTGTGTAGAAGTAATTTGTACCATCTTGAATAGGTAGAGAGGTAGAGAAAGGACAGGTAAGGTCTCATTGTCCCCTTCAAGGATATGTTTCCAAAGACCTAAGGTACTCCCACTAAGTCTTGCCTCTTAAATATCTACCCAACCCCCATTAGCATATTCCTGGGGGCCAAGCCGTTAACATATGGACTTTGGGGTTCTACCATATTCAAATCATAGCAGCCTTCCCATGTCCTGCAGTTATGTGATAAGTTATAGTGATCTCAAGATGTTCGTTGGAATTGTAGCATACTTAAGTAGCAGTACAGGTTGATATGAACTTGAGAAATCAACTGCAAGAGAGTTTCAGATGTCATTATGGTACGTCATAATGGACTGTCTTTGAGCATAATGTGCGCAGATTCTCTAGCTAAATACTCATGAACTTAAATTTATGGTTCAGAGTTTGAGGAAAAACCCTTTTGCAGAGAACCAAATGAAGTGAAAGCTATAGTTCACAGGACCCATTGTTTAGGAAGTGAGTTATTCTTCATTATCAGAAAATTCTTAGAATTGTGGCACCTTGATCAGCATTCAACAACATTTTTTTGCTTATATTTTCAACTTGCCATAAATTATATTTATTTTAGTTGTCCTAATTCATTATTTAGGTAACTTAAACAATTAGGATACAGACTGAATTTAGTTTCCCTAATATAAAGGGAACCCTTCGAGCAAAATTAAATTGATACTTACATTGCCTTTACACGAGAATGTCACCATCTCAAGGCCAATGTGATAGCATCATTTTTTTGAATAAAAGCATAAAGTCTTATATAAGCATACATTATGCAGATGTTGGTTGATATGTCACTGACATGGCACAGATTTGAAAGTTTTTGCCAAAGTGCTCAAATTGATAGTAATTTCATACACAGTAGTAAATATTTCCCTATGGTTCCAAGAATGGCTTATGTATATATTCTTTCTGAGTTAGACATATGGGAATCTGTGAAATGAAGCCAATAAACTAAGATAAACTTTGTCTAATGTCTGATTTGGGAATGAGACTGTGTTTTGTTTCCTTGAATCTACAAAGAAATCAAAGACATGTTAATTCAATAATGAATGAATGTCTTTTCTTTCTTAACCTTGATCTCCAGACCAAACTATAACCACTGCAATGAATTTTAGAAGTTAATTTTTTGAAATCAAAATAACATCACACTGTAATATCTATCTCTTAATTTGTCTATTCTATTAAAACATATGTAAATATTTATTAAAAATCTTCTACAGCATAAATTTAATAATTATAAGAAATCCATTATATAATTGTATTATACATGTGTACCTTCAATATGAATACATTACAGCTATAAAAAAATGCAATACTACGACAAATAGAAATGGCTCACTTTACTCATAATCCTAAATCTCATCTTCCCCAGAGTTAATCATCAGTCTTGAAATTCACAGATTTGACATTTTATGTATATATACTTACGTTCATTTGCATTGACAAAGTTTTTCTTCAAAATATAAACACTTAAACTTATTGGATATAAATAGAAATGTATCCGTCATATATAGTATAAATTTTTTATATATGGTATGAAAATAATTCAACTAATGAGATATGCATATCTAACCATGTAGCCCTAGAAATAGAAGACTGTTGATACTCTGAAAACTAGTTTCTAGTCTGCCCTAATTATCTTTCCTCTGGCCCCCAGTGGTTATTTATGTCCAAAATTTTCTGTAAATCTTTCACAAGCTTTGCTTTATAACATTGTAATATGCTTTTTATAGGTCTGAAAAAAATATTTTTAAAATCCATGTGATTTCAATACGAGAGAGGTGGAAACACGTTTTTAAAATGTTCTAGATTAGATCTTGCTTTTCACAAGTAAAATTCCAGTTTACTTGGAAATGAGTTTTGTGTATGATGTGTGGTATATATTTTATTTTTCTCAACAATATAGTAACTAGTCCTAACATCATGGAACGGAAAGTTATTTTTGGTCAGTCTCAGGAGGGCACAGCTCCTGGAAGGTGGTGCCGGTCTGCTTGGTGAAGGTTTCGGGACGAAAGGGCTCAGCAGTTGAAGTGGCTTCAGTGCAGCGGCGGGGTCAGCACATCCTGCTGGCTGCTGTTGCTGGAGGACTGGGCGCTGCCCCGAACCGGGTTTTCAATGGCACAAGTCATCTGCAGAAGCTCCTCTCAGAGCCCTTGCAGTTAGGACAGAGACACCATCACTTTTCCTTTGGCAGATTTACCGGTTCATTAGAAATATAAGGACTCCCGATGCAAGGGATTTGAGGACGTTCTTCTCATCTTCCTTCAGGACAGCCAGCATTTCTTGTATTGTAAATGTTTCCTTTTAGGTTGTAACATATTTCAGCTTGCATTTCTGTTACTTTTTTCACGTTTAAAAAATTTTTTTTAGGTTTTTCTTTCTCTATTGTTAGGCGCATTTAAGTAAAGCATAGTTGTATTTTCTTTGTTTATTTAAATATGATTACTCCCACTTTATTTTACTTAGAGTTTCCGTACAATATTTTTTCCTGTGTTTTACTTTTATTGTTTCTGTATCTGTCTCCTTCAGGTGCATCTCTTCAACTATAAATTCATTAAAAAAAAATCCAGACAATTATTGTGGTCTAAGTGGTACATTTAGTTACATTCATGGTAGTTGTAGATTAAATTTAGGTTTATCTGTAATATTTTGAGTTTTCTTTTTCTCTATTTCTCTTTCTGAGTGTTTAAATTCTTTATTGTCTTTCAAAAATAGATTGAAATATTTTTCTTGTTCTATTTTATTCAATTTCTATGAGTATGGAAGGAGTATCGCTTTTTTTGGTTTTAACATGCTTCAAAATCACCTTTAATGACATCCTCTTAAGTTAAATGCTCTCAAACTCCCTTAATATCACTGTTTAAAAGTATACTCTTGTTAGAATCCAATTCTGTTTCTTGAAATAATGGATTAGAGTGCATAAAATCATGTTTTTTTCTAAAAACAACTAAAAAAGCTGGAGAAAATGTGAAATATCTGTGTAAGGGCATTGGAGAGTCATGAAATAGTCAAATTCTGAATGAGCAAGAGTCTGAAGAGAGGGGCATTAGTTCAGTTTAGCCAAATATTATTCACTGTTTTTCTTCTAAATTCATTTGAAGGTTCTTAATATTAAAGAGGAAAATAAAAGATAGATGATATCCTCCTCTCATCTATCTTTTATTTTCCTCTTTATTTATATTCTGGATTTCTCATATAAAAGAAACTATGCTGTGTTTAAGATTGCGAGTATGATTTATTTTACTTACTATTATGTTTCTAAGGTTCATGTATTTTCCCACAAATGACTCCTACTTATAATTCTAGTACTTGATGTCTTTTTGAATGTCAGTAACCTTATATTGGGTTGAACTGTCATACTATTCAGAAATAAATTTTTGCAGAAGTAGTTTGGATGAAGTCATACTGGAGAAAAGTGGGACATAAATACTTGTGAATGGTGTCTTCTTGAAAAATAGGAAACATTCAGAAGGAAGATATTATGACAAACACATGAGAAGAATGCTAGATAAAGAGAGAGACTAGATACATCAACATGCCCAGAAATGCCAAAGATGTCCAAAGATGGAAGAGGCTCTTCCTAAGAGCCTCCAGGGATACACAGCATTGTGGATGCCTTGGTTTCAGACTTCTATTTTTAAGAAGTATAAAAAAAAACTTTATTTTATTTTAAGTCACAAAATTGGTAGTACTTCATTATAGTAGCCATTGAAAACATAATAACCTAATCTGTAAGATGGGTAATAATCTATTCCAAGAGGTAATATGAGGATTAAATAATACAACATGTGTAAGGTATTTTGCCTGTTTGTTTAGAATAAGAGCTTGATGAGTATTATCTTTTTGAAGTTGATTTTCAAATATCTCATGTCTGTGACAGTCTTCAGTCTTCCTCTTCACAGTGTACATGTGTACGTATATACACAAGACATACATATCCAGATCTCTGATCATACAGCTCATGCATACCACTGACCCAAATTGCCCTTCATTCAGACCTCAGTCAAGGCTTCCAGCTATTAAACAGTAGGGTTTTCACACAGTTTTTGAAATTATGCACATGTGAAAGCTTCTCAGTTTTAAACCAGATTTTATGAAATGGAACATTAAGGTTTTACCTTTAAATAGGTGAAAGGGAAAAAGTTCCATCAATAATGCCTTCTAGGCTATTTTTCATTACTCAAATAAACAAACAAACAAACCAAAACGAACCTCATCATACATTTTTTTCAGGAAATAAAAAGAATGAGCACTCTAGTGGTTTGCACTGTGGACTGCTCACTTAGGATCAGACGGAGAAACAATCTTACTATGTGTCATGAGTTCAACCAGAAATTTAGCTTGGGTATTTGAGGAAAAATGGGAAGAAAGGAGTGAAACACTATGAGAAAAATTAAATTTAGTCTTCTGAGCTCTAAGATATTAAAGTTCTTCTGAATAAAAAATGAAAGCATGCTTTGAAATAATGTCTAACATAAATATAAAGAATGAATGGACTCTAGGACTGAATGACATTATTTTTAGAAAGTGTTTTTTTCTTCCTGTTGTCTCATTTTGGATTTTAGTTGGCAAAGCATAAAGAAAATCTTGTGTGCTGTCAAGTGGCATAAGAAATTCTGAATATTCTACCTCTTTATGCTTTGATACTTTTAGGATAATTATACATTTAATATTTGAGCAAAAAATAACAATGTCATAGTAATTTGCTTAAATTTGGACTGAAATCAAATAGGGAAAGCACAAGAAAAAATGTTTTTAGCAATGTGTTTTATATCACAAGGAGATGTATTTTCTCTTTTAAAGCCTCAATATACAACTCAATATTCATAGTGACTCACTTGAGGCAAATCTAGAAACATTCTCCTATTATACTTTAAAGAATCAGATCAACTAAAAAAAAAGAATCAGATCAACTAATATTCATAATCTATTTTTGAAGGATGGTCGGATAAAAGACTTGTAAATGTAGAAGTCTCTTGGAAATTCATTTATTCTTTAGCTTATTTGTGGGTTTATATATGTTCTTATTGCACAATAATGGGAGAAGGTGGAACAGATACTGGAATATAAGTGAGGGAAGGAAGAGTCAAAATAAAAATTAAGTAAGTAAAATATAAATGGTGATTTGTGATTTGGAGAAAATTAAATTTGAGGAGGAGGAGTAGTCCAGAAGTATGTAGCAATTTTAAAAATAATGACCAGGGAAGGCCCTACTGAGAGATAACAATTGAGCTAATACTCGAAGACATGGAGTGTGTATTCATATGAAGTTGCTAAGTAAGTAGGATTTGTAAATCTAAATTGTGGGAGAGGAGTTAGGGTTGGAGATAGTTGACATTAAACTATTTAGAGAAACTCAATAATTTTTTGTTTTTTAACAGTCTTGTGTTTATTTACAAAAGGCCCAGAAACCCTAGACCAACAATAGTCATTTTTTTAACCCTGAAGGTCCTACTTTATCAGTCTTTATTTGTCCTAGAACTGGTCATAGTAATTTTGCCAACGCTTTCATCACAGTTTATTTAGATATATTGAGGTAATCGTAACCTCAACTATCAAATGTATAACCGTTTTGTGATTTGAAGTGTATTCAATATTTTATCATCTTAGAAATACTGTATACTGTCCCAGTCCATTGAAAAGGGCAGAAACATGAGCATTTTATTATTACTGCCGAAACTACACCTGTAAAAAACAAAAACAAAAACAAAAACAAAAACAAAAATGAAAACAAAAACCCTAAAAGCTAAGTGGTTTTATAAAGACATTTTTGGTTCTAATGTCTTATGAATATATGGTATTTATCTTAATTCCTTTGTGGCACATCTAAAATTGGGAGTACATTGTTTGATTCAATAGATTTTCTGCAAACATATTTCTTTGCCTTTGTTAGTAATGGACCTTTCTATGACACTGGTTCACAGGACTTCTGTCATTGAGAAAATGTATTTAGCAGTTTGTGCATTCAGGAAAAAAAATACTTTTTAAAATGAGCTCAGACTATTTCATAAAATGTTTATGAGATTTTGTCTTGTTTTCTTTGATGTTTAATTTAGAATTAAACCAAACCTATTTTTGGCACCTACACATGCATTAATTTTAGAAAGATTTTTAAACTCCTGACTTCTCGACAGTATTATCTTTTGGTTTATTCTGGTCTTTATAATTTTTGAAGCAGGTATAACTTTGTCTATTCCTTAAATCTCACATGGTAGACTGTAATCTTTGTTTTGTCTGTTTCTTTTTCACCTCATCGCTTTTCCAGTCTTGGTCACTCAAAAGTGAGAATGCATACACTTACTGAGCTTTAGAAACCCACTTTGTTTCTGATTATTGCCTTTCTTTGAAGTGTTACCATCAACAAATCAATTGAATGACAAGATTCTTCTCCTGCATTAAATATCACTGATTAAGCCAGGAGTGCTGGCTCACGCCTGTAATCCAAACACTCGGGATGCTGAGACAGGCAGATCGTTGTGAGTTCAAGACCAGCCTGGGCCAGAAAGTGAGCTCAAGGCCAGCCTGAACAGCATAGTGAGACCCTGTCTCACAAACACCAGGGCCGGGGATCTAGCTCAGCGGCCTGAGCGCCTGTCTGGCAAGCACAAGGTCGTGAGTTCAATCCCCGGTGCCATAAATAAATAAATAAATAAATAAATAAATAAATAAATATCACTGATGAATCTAGAGAAGGAATTCTTAAGAAAACATAAGTGACTCACCTAGTAATATAGTGGCAAATTACATGCTTCCAAGCCTCCCGGGAAATTTATATTCCTACATTGGTTGAAAACAAGGAAGTTATATAAGTTAAAACACTAAAGAATGTAGGAAACTCATTTTATAGGTGAGTGCTTAATAAGTACTATTTGAATAAAATAAATAGCATAGTTTTTACATTTTTATTCCCTCTAATGAAAAGTATCGGGAAAAAGTTTTTAAAATATTAAATGTGATGCTAGTGGCCCTGGTGAACACATTTTGGTTAAGAAAGTGATTTAAATTTATTTGAAACTCTGTGTTAACATAACATTTGTAGTGATGGCCACAGAGCATGTTTTCTCCAGAATGAATTCCCAAGATGTGAAGCAAATCAGGTAAAGTCCTGTTACTAAAATTCTGGCAAACTAAGATGGAGAGGCACAGATACTTCAAACTTAAAGCCTATGTATCAACCAATTTCTGAGTTTGTAGCCAAAATAGACTTGAAAACCAACTAAATATTAAAACAGCATAGAATCAGCCTGTTGTGATATATACTATTGAGCAGATTCAGAAGGAGAAATATTACAAATATAAAATAATGTGATGAAAATATGCCATGATATGATGACAATAGCAGGAACTAGTACTTACTAATTCTTTATTGTGTGTGAAACACTAGATAATGCTTTTCCTTTTTCTTCACATGCTATTTCATTTAATCCTCCCCAAAAAATTGTTAGGTGCCAGTGTTATCCTGTTTGATGATGTTTAGAGATGTACGAAACTTCTCATATCTCCGCAACTATGAAGTAGAAAACATAAATAGAAAACATAGTCTGGAATTTGAACAAATGTAGTATATTTAACATATACAGATTTATTACTTTGTAATGAGAATTTTAGAAGAGTAAAAAAAGAGGATTAATATACATAAATTAGCACTTGCATTGGAGACAATAAAGAATGATAGCATTAAAAATGAGAACTGATGATGTGAAGGACTCTTTGAAGCTATTACTACAAACCCAAAAGATAAACTACTAAGAGACATAATAACAGATGTGGATGTCAGATAATGGAAATATGGTTTATACGCATTAAAGATGCACTTGTGAAGAAGAAATTACAAAAGAGACAGAGTATAAAGATTTTTTTTTTTTGGTACCAGGGATAGAACTCATGACCTCATACTTGCCAGGTAGGCAATTGTGCCACTAAGCTATATCCCTGGCCAGAGGTAGATTTTTTTAAGTGTAAAAATACCTTGCAATGCAAATCAAAAAGGCTAGCTGAATTCCAAGAAAAAAAAATTAATGAAAATATATCTTATCCCATCTTTATAACATTTAAGCACTACAGATTTGTGTTTTTGTTTTGTTTTACAAAAACTTCCATAAACATTATGGTATAAAATTCAGACTATCATCCAGATTCATCCTTCCAACATGAGAAATCAGAAAATCATGGAGTAACCACATCAGAATTATTTATGTATAAGCACAGCACACAAGAAGGCATTTCAAATTCCCACAGGGCCAAGAAATGTACTAAGTTCTCCTTTGAATAATTGAAGACATACATTAACTCATCAATACAGGATGATGGACTAAGTCATGGAGTGAATATGTAAGCATTTTCCCCTCTCTTTAGAAATCTACTCAAGGGAAATAAAACGCAACGTAGGAAATAATACATATGAAAATATATTTACCACTCTCATATATGTTATATACAACCTGTGTTTCCCTAGGAATAGACCTAACCAGAAAATAATCAACCTTGAAAACAAGAGATCAAAAATGCCAGCCCAAATCAACCCATCCTTGCCTGGCCTGCATCACTATTCTCTTGCTTGGTGGCTACTCTGTAAAGCAGGTAAGGTAAAGGCAGGCTTATTTGGACTGGCATTTTTGATCTCTACTTTTCAAGGCTGTTTATTTTCTTGTTAGGCCTTATTTTCAAGAAGACACAGAAAAACTGGGAATAACCAAAAATTCTCCACTGCAAGCTATGAGATATCATTTAGTTATCAAAATGATTAATACAAAGAGACTTAAATAATATAGGGAAATCCATTCCGTTTTCATTTTGTGTCATCTGTTATGTAAAGACAAATGCATTGAACAATTGTTGGAAGAAAATAGTTAATTTTAGTTAGGTTTCACATGGAGGCATAATGGATAATATTCAGCTGCTTCTTTATATTTTTTCATTCTTCATAAAAATTTTGCAATAAACATGTAAGATAGAATAGAGCAATGAAAAACTGGGCTATGAGGGGCAGGCAGTTGATCTTTTCAAAATTTAAGATTTCTTTTAGGAAACCAGATATCTGTAGATTAACAAAGTTGACACCACACTGAAACTTTTTCATACAACCTGTGAAAGTGTAAATCATAGAAATGTTTCATAGGCCACAGGTCACATGTCCAGAAATTTCTGCAGTAAAGTTAGCTTTGGCTACAAAGTTTGGAAGAAGTTTTCTTCTTTTGAAATATTTTCTATTTTTCTCCCTCCATGCTTCATCTGTTTTCCTTTTAACCGAACTGTAGCTTTCACTGTAGTTTCCTTCAATCTTACAATTTCCTCAAACTGTTTGTAGTATAACATCTCAAGTAACAGTGAGATTTTTAAAAGTTAACTTCATAGTAAGTTTCTCAAAGGTAAAATGTACTTTCATCCAAAGTCATCAGAATAGGTCCACTTTTGGCAGAATCTTACTTTTCAGTGATACTTACATAACATAAAAATTTGCTGTTTTATGCAGAAATACTTTCAAATGGGTCACTTTATGTTCCTCTTCTTAAAACACTTATGCAAAAATTATCATTTTTAACGAAGTATGCCAGTGTTTCTGCTTTTTCCAGAAATGCTGAAAAGGATTTATTGAAACGATGTACTGTCATTCCAGTCTGATTCTGCATCCCAGAGATTCATAAAATATAATGACAGGGCGGAGGACAGCAGCAAAGCAAACATTGCTCAGTCCTTCAAACTGATCTGGAGGATATGAAAGACATATATGATATAATGCTCCAAAGTCTGGAACATTAAAGTACCAGTATTTTTTAATATCTTTCAGTATTTCTGTTTCCATTATTTCTGTGAACTTTCTCTTTATATTTCTTCCCTCCTACCATCTTTGCTCCAAATAGCTTTTTCTCCTTCTTATGTGCCTTGAAGGAAATGTCTGGTTTTGTATTTGACTAGTAAATGCTAAATTTCTCTTCTGTTATATTCCCCTTGACTTCAATCTTTTCTTTAGTCCTAGCAGCTAAGAAAAACACTAAAATAATGACTTGATGCTTTAAAGAAAGCACATTATCAATTTATTCATTGTCAAATTGAGGCAATTTATTTATGGTGCTATGTAATTTATTTGCATGTGTCATGCTAAAACAAGAACAAAAGGTGAAGCAAAACTTCAGTCACAAATGTCTTTTTGAGGAACTAGAAGTATTTATTTTTAAATACTTCTTTTATAGTCCATGAAAGTAGTCAATATAAGTTAATTTTGGAGCATTTTTAGACCAAAAGCTCAACATTATTACTAGCTGCAGAAGTCCTGTGATTTGGATAACACTGAAGCTTATAGTTGCTATTGAAGTTGTTTGCTTTGTTGAGGTGAAAAAGTGTAGGGCAAAAATTTGAGGACTCAGCAGCCAAATTGATCAGGGTTCAGTCTTCTTTCCACGTGTATGGTTGTCTGAACTTGGGCCAATTGTCTATCATTCCATCCCTGTTTTCTCTTTTATAAAATGAAGATAATAATGATATCTTCTTCATGGTTAATTTATGCAAGACACTTAAAAGCATGGCACATGGTAAGTTATGTGTTCAACATTAAAAGATCATTGTTATTAAAATCAGGATTCTCCTAAAATGTCCTAGGAACTAAAATGGGAGTAACTATTTTAATTAATGAAATCTACAAAAGAGTTTGTTGGAAGAGATAATATTCAAACTTTATATTGGCAATCATATAAAATTTAAGACTGCATTTGTAATAGCTAATACTTTATTATGTGCCAACTACTTACAACTTAGCTTTGTTTTCTCATCCTTATACAGAAGTGTTTTGATTTATTTACATTAAGCTAATTTATCTCCTTAAATCACAAAACTTCCATCATGACTTAGATCAAGAAAGTCCCCCACACATGGAGGGGGGGTTTGGAAGGTGATTGGATCATGGGAATGAACTAGCTGACTTGCTGTTAGGAGGTGGGGTTAGATCGCAAGAGGACGATGACTATGAGATGTGACCTAGGATATATCTGGAGATTCTTGGCGTCTCTATTTTCTCTCCATTTTCTAACCAGGGTGATGTGAGCAACTTTCCTCAGCAAAGGTCCTCTGCCATGCTGTTTCTTCCTTGGAGCCAGCTGACCATAGCTGAAAAGTGAGTCAAAATAAACCTCTTCTCCTTTAAATTCTGGGTGTTGGGTATTGTGTCCCAAGGATGATAACTTACAAGAGGCAAAAGTAGAGAGCAGGTTAGTAATTCCTGCACAGTACCTGGAATTTGCTAACACTTCAAATCAGCTACACTAACGGCCACTCGGGGAAGCATTTAGGAGAACTTACTATTTTTCTGGGAATATCTAGTTGTATCTAAACAGGATATTTGAGTTATTCCTTTGGCCAGATGACTGGTGCATAGGAAGTGTGAAAAGTGCATATCTAACTAGAGAAGGCCTTTAAACTTAATATACTGTCATTAGTTCATGAAAATAAGGAATAAATCATTTGGGAATCTCTGAGGTGATAATGGCCAGAATGGACCTGCACTGCTACACTGTGTAAAATCAGATCAATTGTCCCAAAGATCTTTAGCTAGCTCTTGTTTTAAGACAATTCTAACAATTCTGTGAATTTATTTTATGTTTATGTATAGTCATTATATATATATGTATAATAAAGTAATATATTAAGTTACTATATAAAATTTTAATATTCCATTCCAATTGGCATGACCTCAGAGAGACAGTCCTTCCTGACCACTATATATAGAGCATGTCCTAACATGATCCCTCCCTCTCTGGGACTTGACCTGTACTATATTCTTCATTTGGAACTCTCATTTATTCATTCATTTACTTTTGCTTCTGTTTTAGTTATTTTTATCCCTTTGCTAAGAGAAAATACCTAAGCATCCAAAGTTAAACAAGGGAAGGTTTATTTAGCTCACACTTTATAGAGGTTTCAGTTCATAGCTGGCTCCAAGGCAGAGTGACTTGTCAGAGAAACAGTTCATAGCAGCCAGAAAGTAGCAAAGCAGCAAAGGGCCTTCACTGCATCTTTCAGACCCTTCTATTGTATCCAGTCTATGGGTTTAGGTTGGTGCCAGATAAATTTCAGGTTTGCTTTCTCTAATTCTGTGACATATGCTATTGAAATTTTCATTGAAATTGTATTACAACTGTATAACCGTTTTGGAAGTATGACTGTTTTCACTGTGTTGGTTCATTCTACCCAAGAGCAAGGGAAGTCTTTCCATTTTCTACTATCCTCTTCAATCTCAGTTTTCAGAGTATGCAGTCTTTTCTTTCCTTTTTTTGATAATGTTGGATAAGGGTTTGTTGATTTTGTTTAATCTTTTAAGGAACCAACTCTGATTCATTGATTCTTTCTATTGTTTTTTTAGTCTCCAGTACATTAATTGTTGCTCTGATATTTAAATTTTCCTCACTTGTATGAGCTTCTGGATTAGCTTGCTCTTTTTTTTTCTAGAAGTTTGAGGTTCACTATTAAGTTGTTTATATGTGCTTGTTCTGTTTTCTTGATATGGCTATTTACTGCTATAAATTTTCCTCTTAAGACTGCTTTCACTGTGTCCCATAAATTCTGGTATGTTGTATTGCTGTTATCATTCAACTGTAAAAACTGTCTAATTTCTTCTTTAATTTCATCTGTGACCCATTGGTTGTTTAGGAGGGTGCTATTTAATTTACATGTATTTATGAAGTTCTTGTGGTTTCTTTTGCCATGAATTTCCAATTTCATTGCACAATGGTCTGATAACATGCATGGGATAATTTCAATTCCTTTGCCTTTACTTCAGCATGTTCTATGAGCCAGTATGTGGTCTATTTTGGAGAATGCTTCACATGCAGCTGTGAGGAATGTGTATTCTGATGTGGAGAAGAACACTCTGTAGACAAACATTAATTCCATTTGTTCAAAAGTTTTGATTCAGTTCTAATATTTCATTGTTGATTTTTTTGTCTGGTTGATCTGTCTTTTTGTGTCAGTGAGGCATTGAGATTCCCCAATACAATTGTATTATTGCTTACTTGATTTTTTTGTATTCATTAGTATTTGTTTTATATAGTTGGGTGCACTGGTATTTGTTGCATATATATTTATGACTGTTATATTTTCCTCTTGAATTGTTCCCTTTACAAGGATATATGACCTTTATCTCTCTTAATCAGTCCTGAGTTGAAATTCACTTTGTCTGCAAATAGAATGCCTACTCCTGCTTTTTTCTGGGTTCCTGTCACATGGAGTATTGTTTTCCATCCTTTGACTTTCAGTCTATGAATATCTTTTTGAACTAAATGTGTTCCTTGTGTGCAGCATATTGTTGGATCTTGCTTCTTGATCCATTCTGCCAGTCTGTGTCTTTTGATTGAGACCATTAGCATTGATGGTTATAACTGAAATGTATTGACATCATTGGCATGTTATTTTCCTGTTGTTGGATCCCCCTTTTTTTTCTTTCCCTTGCTTTCTTTGTTTGCCTTGCCTGGTAGGTTCCTTCTGGTGGGGTTCATGGAGTTGTAGTCTTTTTTTTTTAACTCTTTCTAGAATATCTTTCAAAATATTTTGGAGTGCCAGTTTGGTGGCTAAAATTTCCTCAGATGTTCTTTGTCATGGAAGTATCTTATTTCTCCATCAGTTTTGAAAGATAGTTTTGTGAGGTACATCAAACTGAGTGGAAGGTTGTTTTCCTTTAGAACTTGAAATGCTTCCTTCAAAGCTCTCCTTGACTTGAGAGTTTTGCTGAGAAGTCAGCAGTGATTCTAATGAGTTTACCTTTACAGGTGATTTGTTTCTTTTTACTAACAATGTTTAAGAATCTATTAATGTGTTGAATTTCTGGAGTCATGTCTATGATATGCCTGGCTTTTTTTGTTTGTTCGTTTTTTTGATCATAGCTAATTTGAGTTCTGCATGCCTCACTTATCTGTATGTTGAATTGTTTTTCTCTACCTGGGAAGTTTTCTGGCATGACATCTGTGAACAGATTTTTTTTGTGTGTGATATCTTCTGCTTTTTCATTGACTTCAATCAATCTAAAGTTATTCTTTGACTTTCATAGAAGCTGCTGAATTAATTTCTCATGGTCCCTTGCTATTATTGAGAAATCTTTCTTTTCATGGTTGCTAACTGCAAGCCTGTTTTGTAAATCTGAGCTCCTGTCCTCACATTGGCTTAATCTGCTGCGAATCTTTTCAATGGAATTTTTATTCTCCTGGATATCTGCTTGAATCTGCCTTATGGATTCCATTTTTTCCTATACTGAGCACTAATGACTTCCATAATTTTCTTAAGCTCGTCTATTTTTTGTCTGTATCTGTTCATGCTTTTGTCACTAAGCATGGTCTTTATTTTGGACACCATTTCTGCAGTTATCTGAGAAATTATTTCTGATTTGATTTTTTCCAGAGCCTCATTCAATTGCTTTGTTGTTACCACTTCAGAGAGGCCATGTGGGAGCCTTTTGGATTTTCCTACCTTATTGCACCAGGGTTTGCCTTTGGTAAACTAGATGTCTGGGGTTGCATCTTGTTTAAATGTCTTCTCATTTTCTTCCCTTTTTTTGTTCATTTCCTGAGGTGATGCTTGTAAATTACCCATAGTAGATTGCTTTATTGCTAGTATTTGGGACCTTAGGTAATCACTACTTCTCTGATGTATCTTCCAAGCATAGCTGGTTTTTGGGTTTTGAGTATGTTAGAAGATCCTACCTGTTCAATTTGTTGGAGTTGAGAAGTTTCTGCTTGTTTGGCCCAGTCCCTGGTTCTTTGGCAGTGTGTTACAGTATTTTCTGTGACCTTTGATCAGTCTTAGTCATGGAATACAAGGAAGAACAGCAGTTTAGAACTATTATGTTACTTTGGCTATAGTGTAAAATAGCTTCAAACAGTCTAGAAAATGACAAACTCAAGTAGCCATTAATTTACCACTTTTAACCATGTCAATTAGATTTTTGGTTATATAAAAAAATCTAAAATAAACTAGATTTACAAGTGTACAAGTCCTTAATATGTGAATTTTGCCCTCAGGGGTTAAAATTTAAAATGAATTAAGGAGAAAAATAGAGAAGTAGAAGAAAAGGAAGTGATTAGAAATAAGGTTGGAGAAATACAGTCCTTCTTCCCAGCAGAAACTTCCTGAGCCTGATCTTTACTAATATTATTTCTATTGGCCTTGTTGTCTTCTGAGCACTGACCAGAATCTTCCATACCGTAAAACCTATGGCATTCCAGCTTTACATTTTCAGCTGGCATCTCCAAACATTTCCAAACTCTTCCTATAAGCCATTTCCAAAGGCTCCTGAACAGGAGGTCAGATGTAGTCACATCAATGACCCCACTCTCAGTATTAATTTCTGTCTCAGTTACTTCTATCACTTTTCTGAGACAAAATACCCTGACATTCAAAGTTAAAGAAGAAAAAGTTTATTTAGTTCACAGTTTATAGATGTTTCAGTACATAACTGGCTGACTTCAAAGGAAAATGGCTTGACAGAAAAATGATTCATGGCAACCAATAGGTAGAAAAGCAACCAAAGGCCTTCTTAGGGTCTTTGTGCTTCTTATATTGTTTCCAGTCTACCAGGATTAGGGTGGTGCCAATCCAATCAGTGGAATGATCCAGCAATCACTCACCTTTAATCCAGCATTCTTAATCCTAGCATTGCACATGAATCAATCACACACTCTAGATTTAGCTACCTCCAAAAAAGCCATTTAAAACTGCATGATGCTTTGGGCAGACATCTAGACACAAACCATGACAGCCTCTGTAACACCTTCCTGTAATTTGCATTTAGAGTAGAACATTATTTGGTACATAGTATGTTCTTGGCAACATTGTCTTAAATACATGAACCTTAAATTCTTAAAATAATTCTTATTAAGGTGATTAGTACGTGCATCAATTTGGCTAGACCAAGAATTAAAGATTGTTTCTGAGACTATGTGAAAAGAGATTAGTGCTTGAATAGTAGAATACATAGAAAAGACTTCCCTCCTCATTGTGAGTGAGCCTCATCTAATTTGGGGAGAGACAAAACAGAACAAATGACTGAAGGGAAAAGTTTCCCTCTCCCTAAGATAGGATGTGTATCTTCTTCTGCCCTCAGACATTAGACCTGTTGGTTCTTGGACCTTCAAATTCCAGAAATTAAACCTATGCTACTACCACCTTTGTTTCCCAACAGATTGTAGGAATTCTCTGCCTCTGTAATCTATGAGCCAATTCTAATTAGATATATTTCTGTTTTTGTGCAGTACTGTTACACTTCAATTTTACTTTCTTCTAAATGGGGAAAAAACATACAAATGGATAAAATGAAAACCCATGAATCTAGTATAAATTTTAGCTTGAACATTAAATTATTTTTCCTGAAAGTTCTTTCCTTTATTCACATTGATGCAGCTTACTCAGAAATACTCTTGTAATTACGCTGGTAAAATACTGCAATAGCAATTAAGGAGGGTAAAATTAATGGTATAATAGGCAATTAAAACTTGTAAAAATCTAGAAGGAACAGATACTTCTTTTAAAGTATCATTTTGTTTGGTATTAGATCAGTTTTGTTCTTTTGAACTGCCAAATAAGCAAGTGACAACATCTAATGATTTATAGTCCTCAGCTGTGCTTCTGAAACACCAATCATAGAAAATCCACAAAACCCACATTTCTTATCCACATGTGTCACGAGAAGACCTTTGAACCAAATGAAAGATTTATACTCAACTGATTATTCCTTGTGCATTTTATATTTTTACCTTATTTAGATAAAAGGCAAAAATGTGTGGCATATTATTATTTTGTCCTTAAAGTTTTTCAACTTCTTGATGTTTTTTTCTCTAAGAAAAGCAATGCTTACTTGATTTAATTAAGTGGTAATGCCCTCTGCCCCTACCCCAGGAACATTTGGCAATGTCTGGAGAAAATTTTGTTTGTAAAAATTAAAGGAGATCCTCCTGGCACTTAATGGATTGAGGCTTGGGATGCTGCTAAGTATCCTACAATGCACAGAGCAATCCTGCGTGACAAAGACTTACGTGGCTTAAAAGTTCTAAGGCTGAGAAACTATAGATAGCAGTGCTAAAGCTGAGAAACCCTGATACATTATGATGATTCTGAATCATTTTTCCATTTTCTCACCTCCTTCTTAACTCGTATTTACAGAAATGTGAAAGTTCTTTATAGTATGGCATTAGACAGTTAAGAATAAACTTGGGAAGTCAGTATGGATCCTGGTTATTTTTCCACTGCTGTTTAGTTCCTTTCTGCTCTTTGCTAGATTTTGGAGACATAATTCAGTTCTATGTTACTTTAATCCATGCTTTAAGGATTATTATTTTTCAAGTTTCTGATAGAAGTGCTATATTATATTAAAAAGAACATTTAAACATGTTTAATAGTTATTGAGAAAAATAATAAAACGTCAAATGGAAAGGGTTACTATATGAAAATGTCTATTCATTATGCAATGAATAATTCTTAGTGAAAACTTACTTCGATAAATTTACAGCATTGAGAAAGTATGCACGCTATTTATTTTATCTGATGCTTTCTTTCCAGTAATATTCAGGCTGAGTTAAAAGACAGTATGATCAGTGTGACTCTCGTTTCATTTTATATGGCATTCATAACAGAGATTAAAAAATAAAATACAAAGAAACCAAATCAAAAATGAGCAATATATTGAAATCTATACTTTACTAAAGAAAAATTCTGGTAAGCCATGCAGACTATGTGGGGCACGGGAAGAGAAAAAGTCAGATACCCTCTCTCGAGAACTGGCCATGCTGGGACTGGGAGGACTTGATTAGTGAGTCAACTAGCCTTTCTGGTAAACTGCACAGACTATGTGGGGCTCAGGAAGAGAAAGAAAGTTAGCACCTCCCGTGAGCCTACCTGTGTGCAGGCTGGGAATCATGAAACCCCCTCACCCCATAAGCCACTGGCTGATTAGGAGGTCAGCCTGAGTTGATAGCAAATGAGGTGCAAAAAGCAACTGAAGGCTTGTATTGTTTGGCTGAATTTGCAGGCCTGGGGCAGGCAGTCTGAGCATTGATAGGGAGGACAACGGTATGCAATATGGCAAATATGGGGGTATTTCCTTCTATCTTGTTTTTGAAGTCTAATATTATTCTCACTGTATTGTTTTGTTATTAATATTTTTTGCTTTACTCAATATTTTGTTTTGATTGGTTTTATTCTGTTTTGTTTTGGTTTGATTTTGCTATATCTGATGGAATGGACAACTACTGTGAAGATAACAAGATATATTATGGAAGCCATTGTTGTTTTCCAATTATCCTGCTTTGATATTCTGTACCAATTTCACTGCTATGTTTTGATTGGATTTGTTCTGTTTTTTGTTGTTGTTGTTGTTGGGTTTTATTATCTTTAAAATAAAATTTAAAAAATTTTAAAAAAGAAAAATATTCAGGTGACAAATAATTTGAAATAATGTTCAACATTCTATGTCATTAGGAGATTGCAAATTAAAACAACACAATACCCCTACATTCTTATTTTTATGCCTAAAATTCAAAACAAAAACACCACCAAATGCTGATGAGGATATAAAACAAGAACTCTCATTTATTGCTATGGGAATGCAAAATGGTACAAACAATTTGGAAAACAGTTTGGTCACATCTTATGAAATGAAACATCCTTACTATAAAAATCCAGTTATTATCTTCCTTAGTATTTACTCAAATGAGTTGAAAATTTGTGCTCACACAAAAATCTACACACAAATATTTATAGAAGCTTTAGCAATAATTTTCAATACTTGGAAGCAATGAAGGTGCCCTGTAGTAGGTGAAATGACATAGAAACTAAAATACACTTAAAGAATGGAATATTATTTACCACTGAGAAAAAACACACTCTGTTTAATGAAGAAGCATAGAAGAACATTTGACGTGTACTACTGAGTGAAGGAAACCTACTGTATGATACTATAATGGCAGATATATGCCCTTATATATGTCAAATATATAAATTGAATATAAAGTACCAAGAGTGAAACCCAATGCATAGAATCATCACTGATAACAACAATTTCACTCTGTTGCAGGATATTGATAGTGGAGGAGGCTACGCATATAGACAGATAGGGAATATATGAAAATTTTGTACTTCCCTTTCATTATTGTGGGTCTAAAATTGCTTTTAAAAAAGTACTTTTTATTTTATGTAGATTGTTTGTTTGTTTGTTTGTTTTGAGACACAGTCTTATTATGTAGCTCAGGCTGGTATTGAACTCACTATGTAGCTGAGGCTGGTTTTGAGCTAGGAGTGATCCTACTGCCTTTGCCTCCTGCGTGCTGGGCTTACAGGCATGTGCTATCATTCCCAGCCTAGTGTTTTTTATTAGTTCAAAAAAAAACCAGAAATCATTGAGTACAAAATAAAATTACACCAATTTAAGGAAATTAGAATTGTTAAAGAGGAAAAAATCTGGAATTTGGAAATTTCAGCAGAACAAAATATGAAACTAGATAAGTTTATGTTTTCCAGATGACACATAAGTACCAGGGGACCATAATGTCCAGCAGGCATTGAAATCTAACCAGTTCAGCATCATAGCTTA
>RJWT010008721.1:0-25953 GCA_004365215.1 Cuniculus paca | reverse complement strand
CCAAGCTGAAGGCGAAGACTGGAGCTCCTCTGAAGAAGCAGCCCCCAGCCCCTCCTTCTTTTTCTTTTATTGTATGCAGGCTGCTCCCCTGGGTTGGGTGTAGCACTCATACCACCTGCCTGCCCTCCTCTTTCACAGGTTGAGGATGTTACAAGCTAGGGACCCTGGCCCCATGCTGAATCACTTAAACTTCTGACCTCAAATTGACACAGTGAATAGCATCCTAGAATGGTAACTGCTTGTTCTCTACACCCCAGGATGTAGAGCTGCTGAGTTTCTTAATTAAGCATCTAGACTTCTCAAGTTGACACAATGTACAAACCATAACAAGATTAAATAACAAAATTCAGAAATGTAACTGGATACAAAGCCAACATTAAAAAAAGTAACATTCCTGTACACAAACAACAAATGCACTGGAAGAGAAATTAAGAAAATGGCATGGTTAGGGACCAAAAATTCATGATGACTAGTTTTACATACTTACTTAAGGGATGTATGAAAGCCTGGGATTATTGATGTACCCTTTTTACATTTTCCAATGTCTCATTAAAAGTGGGCCATCCTTTCCTACCAAATAAGACTAAGATTAAGACCACTAAGACAACTAAGACTAAAGATACTCCAGGGCAAGATCTTCAATAGTTTAAAATCACCACCACCCTCTAAATCATCTGATAATACACCTGATTATTGTGTACACTGAATAAATAGTGGCTCACTCAAAGTGTCTATGTCTCTGTCCATACTGAGGCACTGTCCTTGCAGTCCCCCTCTATGAATTACTAAATTTGTTTCTGTTTTTTCTTCATTCTTTGCCATATTCCTCATAGAGGTAGTTGGAGATCTTGGCCAGGTCTCCAATACAGTACACTTAACAATAGCATTAAAAAAATGAAATATTTAGGAATCAACCTCATAAAGGAAGTAAAAGATGTTTACATTGAAAATTGCAGTACTCTGAAAAAGGAGATTGACAAGAATATCAGGAAATAGATATCTCTTGCTCTTGGCAGGAAGAACTGATATAGTAAAAATGGCTATACCCCCCAAAATGCTATACAGACTTAATGCAATTCCAGTTAAAATACCATTAGTATACCTCATCAAACTAGAGAAAACATTTCTAAAATTCATATGGATCTGAAGAGATCTATAATACCAAAAACAATCCTAGTCAGCAAAAGCAAGGCAGAGGGCATCACAATTCCTGAATTGAAATTATCCTACAAAACCATTGTAATTAAAACAGCATGGCACTGGCAAAACAAAACAACAACAACAATAACAATAAAAAAAATCTGTGCATCAATGGAACAGGTTAGAAGATGCAGAAACAACTCCAAAAACATTCAGTGACTTTATCTTTGACAAATGGACCAAGCATATTCACTGGAAGAAAGCCTACTTAATAAATTGTGCTAGAAAAACTGCCTTTCCACATGCTAAAGACTAAAACTTAGACCCAAATATATCACCATGAACTAAACTAAAATCAAAATGGATCATAGATCTAAATTTTAAAACAGAAAGACTAAATCTTCTGGAAGAGAGAATAGGTAGAATTCTTGAATACATACGTGTAGGCAAGTTTTTCATGAACAAAACCCAGATCACATGGGGAATATTACAAAGAATCAGCAAGCGGAATTTCATCCTGTTTAAAAGCTTTTCCAGAGTAAAAGAAATTACCAATGGAGGGAAAAAAACAAACTAAAGAGTGGGAAAATATTTGGGCCAGTAATCTCTCAGACAAAGAACTAATATCTAGAACATATAAAGTATTGAAAAAAAATCAGACTCTCCAATTTTATGTTATGTTTTATTTTAAAGAGAAAAAACTAAAAATTTCAAAACAAGATAATAGGAGGGTAACAATGGTTAATGCACTGCATATTGTTATCTTTAATTACTCATTGTACAAGATATTGGCATTTAATTGTTCAGGCAACATTAGTACAAACCTTTCTTTTCAATTCTCTAAGAGAAATGAGTAATAAAACTATTACATAGCTAAATCTTGGAAACAACCCAAATGTCCATCAACTGAGGAATGAATAAAAAAGTATGATCTTCATATAAAACAGACAATTATTGAGGCATTAAAAAAAACAATAAACTTGAAATGTTCCTAAGAATCTCTCACATGAAATGAATCAGACACACATTTACATATTGCATTGTTTTTTTGGTGCAAAAAACTAAAAGTGTAAATAAGGACCAAAGTGTATAATAGGTATTGTGAATTAGGAAGAAATTGGTCAAAAGAAATGGAAACTATGAAGGGGAAAGGGAATGAATGGAAAAGAAAAAAGATAAAAAGGATAAAAGTAAATAACTTTGTAAATAGGAAAGAGAAGTGTTTAAGGAATGGTAGTGGATTGAACAAATAAAATGTATAGGTACAAATTCTCTATGATGGATTAGTTCATTATGTATATCTAAATTGTACCAACAAGCTTAATAAATTCTGGAGATTATATATATATATATATATATATATATATATATATATATATATTTTGCAGTTGCAGAAATGTTTAAAATGACTTCTAAAAGTCAAATCAAAAATTGAAGAAAAACCCTCACCCGCAAAAGTCACAAGAAAAGCACAGGAAGGACCACAATACCTGAACTCACATGATAGATGAATAATTATGACAAAGAAGGAACTTAGCAGCAGCATAATACAATCAATATTTGTGATCCTAAAATTCATATGCTGAAGCCTTACCTGGAAACGTGATAGCCTTTGAGAGGGGAGGAGGGGTTTGAGAAATGGAGTGAGATGATTTCATAACGATGGGGTATGCTTGATGAGAGTAAAACCCTTCAAAGAAGTTATCAAATTGCACGTGTGAGGACTCAGTAGAAGAAAAGCAAGAAAGCAGTCCTTTACCAGATACAGTTGACAAACCATTCACCAACCTCATTAAAAAGAGGAAAGAAAAAACATTCGAGCAATTAGAAATGAAAAGAGGGAAATCACAATGGGTCCCAGAGAAATCCTGAAGATCATCAATACCTTCTTCAAGAACCTGTACTCTAATAAAATGGAAAACGCACAAAAAATGGACTGATTCCTAGAAACAATCAAATTGCTAAACTAAATAAAAAAGATGTAAAAATTCTAAATAACCTGATATCAGCCAATGAAATTGAAAATGTAATTAAAAATTATGAACAAAGAAAAGCTTAGGTCTTGACATATTTACTGTTGAATTCTACAAGAACTTTCAAGAAGAACTAATGTAACTAGTGCTGAAACTCTTTAAGGGAAAGCAATACTTGAAAGGGAAGCAATACCTCCAAAATCATTCCTGTACACAATTAGACAAGAAAAAGAAATAAAAGGAATAAGGATAGGAAAGGAAAAAGTTAAATTATCATTAATAGCAGATGACATGGTACTCTATGTAGAACACCCCAAAAACTCCACTAAAAGACTTCTAGAATTAATAAGCAGATTCAGGGATTTAACTAGATACAAAGTCAACACTCAAAAATCAATAGCACTCTTGTACACAAGCAACAAATTCAAAGAGGGAAAAGTTAGGAAAGACACACGCTTTGTAATAAAATCCAAAGAATTAAATACTTAGAAATCAGTCTAACAAAGAAAATAGATCTATATATTGAATATTATAGTACTCTGAACAGGAAAAGATACCAGAAAATTGAAATGTATTCCTTGCTCATAGATAGAACCAATATAGTGAAAATGGTCATATTCCCAAAATTTTTATACAAATTTAATACAATCCCAATCACAATACCATTAACGAACCTCACGAAACTAGAATGCTCATAAAATTCATTGTAACAAAAAGAGACCTAGAATAGCAAAAGTAATTCTAGACAACAAAGGCAAGTCAGGAGACATCACAATCTCTGACTTAAAATTATACTACAAATCTACTGGATAAAATTAGCATGTCATTGGCAAAAAAAAAAAAAAAGAAGCCTAAAGAACAGTGGACCAGATTAGAATATGTAGAAGCAACAGCAAGCATACTCAGTCACCTTCTCTGTGACAAAGGGACCAAACAAGTTCACTAGTAGAAAGATAGTCTCTTTAATATTTGGGACTGGAAAAACAGGCTTTCCATAAGCTGAAGACTAAAGCTAGACTCATTCCTGTAACTACACCATGTACTAAACTAAAGTCAAAATGGATCAAGGCTCTAAGTATTAAAACAGAAACTCTAAATACACTGGATGAGAAATAGGTAGATACCTTAAAGACATAAGTGTAGGCAGAGACTTCGTGAGAAGAACCAAGACCACAAGGGAAATACTATGAATAATCAACAAATGGAATCTCACCTTAGTAAAAAGCTTTCGTACATTAAAAGAAATCACCAACAGAGCGAAAGGACAACCCATAGAATGGGAAAAAATTTACAGCCAATTGTCCTTCAGACAAAGGACTTCATCCAGGACATAAAAAGAATTTTTAAAAAGTCAGATTCCCCAAATTCAAAGATCCAATCCAAAAGTAGGCATCTGAGATGAATGCACACTTCTCAGATGAAGAAACGCAAATGATAAATAAATATATGAAAAAAATGCTCAACAGCATTGGTCATTCAACAGACGAAAATTAAAACAACACTGACATTCCATCTTACTCCAGAAACAATGACTATTATCAAGAAATCAACTAATAACAAATACTGATGGGGTTGTGTGGAAAAAGGAGTCCATCACCACTGTTGGTGGGAGTTTAAACTGGTACAACCATTGTGGAAATCAGTGTAGAGTATCCCCAGTAAACTAGGATTCAAGGTCCCTTTTGACCCAGCTATTCCCCTTTGAGGTATCTTCCCAGAAGAATTAAAAACATCATATGACTACAATATATGTGCACCCATGTTTATATCAGTACAATTTGTAATACCTAAATCTTGGAAGAAAATCCAAATGCCCATAAACTGAGGAATGGATTAAAAAAATTTTTGTTTCATGTAATGGAGTACTTCTCAGCCATAAACAAGAATAAACTTGAGACTTTTATAGATAAATGCATGCAACTCAACACCATCCTCACAAGTGAAATAAATCAGTCCTGCATGTGTAAACATCATATTGACTCACTAGTGTGAAAAGCTGAATGAGTAAATAGGACCCAAAATGCACAATAGGTATTGTGAATTGGGAAGAAACTGTTCAAAATAAAAAGAGAAACTGATGGGGAAAAGGCAAAAGGAAGGAAAGGAAAAGGAAAAAATATACATATATATGTAATATATAAAATATATATTTATAAAATATATAATATAAATATAATATACATTATGTATACATAAAAACAAGATAATTAAGATAGTTATATTACTAGTTTCTCATAGTTCAATGAAAAGAAAGACTTGTGCAAATATTGTTTGGACAATATCTCATGCCTGTATCTTAGTCTCTGAGTAACTACTCTGAAGATAATAATATGCAATGTATTAATTATTGTTACTCTCTTATCTTGATTTGAAGTTCTGTTTAATTTTTTTCTTTAAAAAAATTAAAGGGATATTTTGTAACTTAAAGTACATGAGTATAAATAAGATCCCATACTGTGTGTATACTTACATTGACAGGATAATAAATTGTGTTAGGAAGAACTCTGACTACCCTTGGACCTTATATTCCCCACTGCCCAATGTACCAAGTTTGTAAGGGTTACATATTCATCATAATCAAAGTAATTTCACCCACATTATTAGAAGAAAAGGATGATTCAAATTCTGGTAGTGTTTTATTTTCTAGTATATGCTGAGCTGTTAATCTGGTTGGGTTTCCTTTTATTTATATTTTTCTGTTTTTATTGGCATCAGTGCTTTAATATGCAGTCTGGTTTTATTATCTTGTATTTCATTGCTGTGTCCATTAGAAAAAGAAAAAAAGAGAATTAAATAAAAGTTTTAACTGTATGGGTCTAGCAAAAGGTGTACTTGCCGTCTGCGAGGATATCTAGGCCTCCAGTGGCAGAAGTTCCCTCAAAGGAGTCAACCTGATGTAACATAGTGCTATGAAATGAAAGAGTCTAAATCAAAAGCGAGTATCACATGAAAAGGGAGAACTTGATTTCCTCTGATTCTCTTAATGCTCAATAACAGTTCTACATTCTAAGATTACTTATATTTAACCTACAGCAACAACAACATTTGTAGGATAAAGGTGTGGTGTTACTGACACTGTGTTAGATTTTCCAAAATCCATTAGAGGGTCAAGGTTAATCATGTAAAGTGGATTATGATCATTACTAATTTGTTAAAAAATCAGAGTTAACTGAGTTTCCTGCACCAAAAGCATTCTTGTTAAGTTAGAACTTTATTTTCTTTTAGGTAATAGGATGTGAGGCAGATTCTGCTGGGGTTCTGAAATGTTTCTTCAGTAACAATTGAGAGTAATAGAATGAGGCATACCTTTTTTCCAGGTCTGTTATTTGGTATTTCTACACTCAGTTCGGTAGTCTGAAGTTAAGACCAGTCAAACTCAAGTTTCGGCTGGAAAAACTGAAGACTGAAATAAGAGAAGGGT
Organism: Cuniculus paca; assembly: GCA_004365215.1. Classification (NCBI taxonomy): domain Eukaryota; kingdom Metazoa; phylum Chordata; class Mammalia; order Rodentia; family Cuniculidae; genus Cuniculus; species Cuniculus paca. The sequence goes on along the minus strand of RJWT010008721.1, from coordinate 19,419 downwards.
GATGAAGTGGTGAAAAACACTTTGATTTACTAACCACAATAAAGGTAACTACCTCTATACTTCCACTCATATGAATCAATATTATATTCCTTCTTTTTTTTTTTCTTTTAAAGCAATTCGATCTGTATTTCTAATCCACTACAGCCAAAAACAATGCAATTTGTCTATGGAGAAGCAAGTACCAGAGTACATTGCCATGCAGCCTGACCTATGCAGCTGACCTTGAATATCAAGTCATTTCTTCTCTTGTCAGAAGCAATATTGCTAGCCATATGCCCAGACTGAATGTGAACAGCAAACGAAGAGTGCAGGGTCATGAACAAATACCAAAACGAGTGGACAATGAAAGTGAGACCATGGTACCATCATCGGACAATTATAGTGGACTTTTATTGCTGATGACATGGTCATGCTACAGAATCCCTGTTATCTGAGAGCAAGAAAAATAACACGCATTTTAGGAAATGAAGCACAGTTATGCTTGCATCTATTATTCTGTCTCCTGGGTCTCAAGAAACTACTCAAGCTGTGCATTTGAGGTCTATCCCACCATCTGCTATTCAAATGTTTCTTATTAGTCATGATTATCAGTGGTTTAACCTATCCGTATGTTTCAAACATTTCCTTGACAGACAAAAAAGAGGAAACAAAATGTAACTGGGATGGATGCATAAAGTTAATTTTGAGGCCAGTATCATGCAGCTAATAGAACTGTCATCAATTAAATGAGGGCATATGTCAGTTGTGTTGCATGACCTGATAGAGTTCTCTGTTCTGAATCTATCTATGTTACTAAAAGGCCATGAAATAGCTTTCTTGACATTTTATTATTGCCAAGTGATAAAATTTAACAGCAGATTCCAGGTCTAAATCTACCTCTTAAGGAAGAGAGGGACAATGTGGGAGATTTAAAGCTCCACCAAGACATGCAGAAGTAGGAAACCGATGTTTAGTGTGAGCCTTTGTTAGTTAACAACAAAAATCACAGCTGAACAAAACGACTTTCTTTTCATAAAAATAGTTGCTAGACATATTTCAAATCCAAATGCTTATTTCTTCCTTCGTAGGAGCATACACTTAATGTAAATTTGTTCCATGCTCTCTACTTTAGCTGAGCAAAAGGAGCTATTGTGTTACAAATCAAATCCCTTCACACAATAACTTCCTTTCATTCATTGGTAGAAAATGCAAAAGATATTAGAGTTGTCAGAATAAAAAATTCTTTTTTCTTAACACGACTACTCAGGAGAAGAGTTTAGAGATATAAAAGAAAATTCAGAGACTATGAAGAGAAGCTCTAAATAGTTTATCACCACTGCATGAAGAAGATAAGACAAGTCAAGCCTAAACTGGGGTTACATTATTTATGTAATACGTTATACTTGTAAAGCATTGGTGTCTCTTACATACACTTAAAACTAAGTCAAATTTTCCAGTCCTGTTTGATATTTATGCTATAAAACTGGCATATTTTAAAGAATAGTGCATTGAAAAACCATGACTTTTGATTTGTCAAAAATAGTTTCATCCAGGTTTAATTCTTGCAAAGTGGGAGGTGGAGAGCAGGTGGAGAGCAGCACAGATAGCTGATATTTTTTATACAGTGTTACTGTGCTTACCAAATCTTTGGAGCTAACTGCTTCACTTAGGACACTGACTAAATGGATGAGAAATTGAGGGGAATGTGTATGAATCCTGAGATATAGGTTATAAGCATAAGCATGTTTGGTGTTAGGTGAAGGAAGAAACACATACCTGAAATGGTAAGAAACAGCTCATTCATCTCCCACATTACATGGGTTTCTTCTCTTGTCTTTTCTCTATTCAGAAGTCAAATTTTATTTCCTAAGAATTAAACTCATATTATTTCATTCTTATGTTTAAAATTGTTCAAAACTCATCCTACTATTTAAAATTACATCTAAGTTCCTTAAATTAGCCTACAATAAATACAGTTATAATTGGCCATCCATCCTCAGAATCATAATTTATTATGAACACATTCCATTTCTACCCTACTTCATAAAATTCAAATGCTCAAGAATTTTTAAAAGTTCCTTATAAAATCCTGCCCATAGGCTCCATTAAATCATTCCTCAGTCCTCATTCACTGAAGTTCTTCCAGTGGTTAATTTTTTTTTTTCAAAAAGTATTTTTTTTTTTTTTTGTGGCAATGGGGATTGAACTCATGACCTCGCACTTGCCAAGCAGGCACTTGGGCCACTGAGCTAGATCCCCAGCTAAGAAGCATTCTTGTTTAAGAGACACCTCACTAGACTTTTTCTGTGCCTCCTGCCTCAAGTGCCATCTTTTGCTCTGCCTTCTTGTGCATTTTATACAGTTTTTCCAACTTTTAATTGTCTGGGTTTATCTTTCTGATCAGTTTTAATTTTGTTGCCTGATTACTGCAAAAAAATGTTTTAGAAAGCACATGCCCTTAGAATATAGTTTTCTAAGTTTCAATGCAAGCCTTTTGTTTTGTTTTCATAAATTTTAAGCTTCTTATTTTGCTAATTTTATTATCATATGTTGAACATATTAGGAGGGTTAGATACCAAATTGAAAATTCATAACTTATATGGTGTAAGTGTCTGGAATATATAAAATCTAAAAATTATTATGAAAACAAATGATTGAATACAGAGGTAGAACTTTTAATAGGTTAAAATCATGGAATATTATAGTTATCTTGCATATTAGATTAATTTGATTATTGAACATATTGGGTTTTTAGTTGATAGTAAATATTAGAGTAGAAAACATTTCTTATAAGCTTTTCTAGAGTAAACAATATACACAAGGGGTAGAAGATTAAAGAAGTAATGAGTAAATTAGTAAACTCATTAGATAATTAAGTTGATAATGAGAAGGATATTCTGGCCCTACAAGTAAATAGACACATAACAGATTAATGATCATATAAATGCAAGCTACTGGAGAGGAAGTTTATTACTGACATGTCCCATTACAACAGTGGCTACAGCTAGCAGGGATATATATGATGATGTAGAGTCCCTGAAAATAACTTGGAATAAAAGTTACTCATTATTCAGTGTGATATTGATGGTTAACTGAATGGATAGTGAGAAAACAAGGATTCTAAAATGTATTAGGATTTTATTTACTTCAGCTTTTGAATTACATAAAGGCTTTAGTGGTATATCCAAATGAGCCAGGAGAACTAGATGACATAGACCAAAAATAACATATGGAGATTCCTCAAACAGCTAGAATTAGGGGTCCCATTCAACTCAGCTATTCCCCTTCTGGGTATCTTCCTGGAAGAATTAAAAACATCATACCACAGTAATATATTTGTAGCCATGTTTATAGCAGCACAGTTTGTAATAGCTAGATCTTAGAAACAACCCAAATGCCCATCAATTGAAGAATGAATAAATAAAGAAATATTTTTCTCATATAATTGAGTACTACTCAGTCATAAAGAAGGATAATCTTGAGACTTTTATAGATAAAGAGATGCAAGTTGAGGCAACACTCATAAGTGAAAGAAATCAGGCCCACACGTGAAAACATCATATTATCTGCCTGGTGTGAAAAATTGAAAGAGTAAATAAGATCTAAAATGTGCAATAGATACTGTGAAATGGGGAGAAATTGTTTAAGAGGAAAAAGGAACTAGGATGAGAGAAAGGAGAAAGGAAGAGAGGGAAAATGGAGAAAATGCAAATTAGCTATACTATTAGAGTCTCTTAGTTCATTGGGAAGGAAGGTTTGTGCTAATATCAAATAGAGAATTTTTATGGCCGTATCTTGTGCTCTGAGTGATTACTCTGAAGATGACAATATGCAATTTATTCACTGTTGTTCTCCCATTACTTTCTTATGAAATTCTCTTTTACCTTTTTTCAATAAAATTTTTAAAAATGTTATCCAGAAAGACTCTGAAGTTGGAAGATACTTAAACTGAATCTCAGTGGGTGGGAAATATTTTCAGGTAAACAAACAAAAGAACCCAAGGTGTGGCACCCTGAAAAGGCCTGTCAAATCTGGGCATATTAGTAATATCAGAATGCCTAGGAACTATAGTTTTGGGGATGTGGTGAGAGAAGGGGTTGTCTGAGAAAAAAAACCCTTAAAAGAATGTAGGTCCTCTTTTGAAGGCTTATGTTTGGCAAGATAGTTTTGACAGTTAATGAATGAAGACAAGATGGGGCATGCCCAGAGGTGGGGAAAAGAAAAAAAAAAAGAAATGAACAAATAAAACCAATAATAATTTTATTGCTATAATCTAGATAAAAAAATAATGCTTTCGTGAACTAAGATGGTAAAAGATGCAAAGAAAACAGAAATGATATATTTTGGATAGACAGGTAAGTTTAACTTGAACTAACCATTATGCAGTGTATGCATATATCAAAGCAATGCATGGTACCCCATTATTATGGTAATGCTGCTGTGTACCAGCACTGCTTTTAAAGTTCCCAGGTGGAAGGATGACAAGAGGATGGGAAAATAAAGAAAAGAGATGAAAGCTGAATTCAGGTGGAGCCCTATCTCCTGTTGGAAGGAAAGGAACTGTTCAACTACAACAGCTCAACTACCTTAACTCAGGAGGATGATGTGAATTTCAACCCCTCTTAGCAACTTGTCTGCATGGTTGGCCTGGGCACTTTATCTTTTTGTCTCATTTACGTGGCTTGCTTTGGGCTCTGCGTGCTCTCAGGGCTGGCCTTGCTTTAGCCCCATACATGTGATTGACGTCCAGCTTCAGCTGCTCCTTTTATAAAGATTTTGCTTTTATGTGTCAGTTAAAATAAAAATGAGATGATAAATAAAATGCAAAAAAAGTTGATGAAAATAGAGAGAGATTACCACTAACAAAGATCCTCCTAGCTCAGTCTCCTGACTGCTGGAATTACAGCCACGCACTGCCACGCTCAGTTTGTCATTTTGTTTTCAACTGTGCTTAATCTTTCCTTATTCAATATTTTAGTTACAAATAATAATTGTAACTGACAGTTTGAGGAGACTCAAGTTCTGATAGTGTAGTATCAGTGAATTTTAGTTGGATTTTATGAAGAAATATGAAACAGTTAAAACATATGCCTTGCATATACTCTTGTGTTTTCATTATTGATTAACAAAATTAAAATGTGCATTTATTCTTCTCTCCAAAACATCTACCTATGATTCATTTTTCCAACTTGGGCATTTTCAAAATTGAGTCACTTTTAAGCAACCCATATCAAGTTCTTATTTGGTTATTTCTTTGATTCACTAAAGTAATAGTCCTTGCTATAAATATAAAGTTAGTTGAAATTTTGATGTGATACCTGACTCTTGAATAAATGTCATAAGCAAATACAAAAAGCAATAAAAATTATTAGGTGAAAATTTCAGACACGATGTTAGATCTATCTTTGAAGTTTTAAAGATAAACATGCTTAAAAGGGAATATTGGATAGACAATAAAAAGTGAAAGGAACCAAATAAAAGTCCCAGAGCAGAAAATCATGCTTGAAACAACAACAAAACATTTCAGTACACTTACCAACAATTTGAAACAACAAAATAAAGAATTTCTAGACTTAAAGACATTCAATAGAAATCATCAAATCTGAAAAAAAATTAGAAGTTTGACAGAAAAGTAAAATAATAATAATGAACTTTACTCATTTGGAGGCTAATATCAAAGTTTCAGAAGAAAGGAAGAAGCAGTTTGAAGCAGGAATATTTTGCATTAAATAATGGATGAAACTTTTCAAAACTGCTGAATGCATTTACAATTCAAAAATTTAGAAATTAAATGGTGCAAACAAATGACTAGACAAATACAAAGGAAAACAAAAATAGAAACACTGCAGGAAGTTCAACTAATAGTAATCACTTGAAAAGGGAGAATATTCTATGTAACCAGGGAAAACAGACATGTTGCATAAAGGATCGTTACACATATTTTGTCATAAAGGTGCAGAAATGTGAGTCTGCTGAACCCATGTTTATTCCTTGGAATATTTCTATTGATGAATTATTAAGCATAATTTTATGAGCTTTATTACTGAACATTGAGTGCTTAACAGGAAAAATATCACAAGAATAAAGTATCACATTTTTATTATTTATTGAGTGTTTATAAAAAAAAGCATCAAAATGGTCGACATTGACTGTCTTTTTGGTATACAAATTTCAAAAAAGAAAGAAAAAACAAATAAATTCTTATATGAATTACAATGAAAATACTAATAGCACTTTATAAAATCTTTACTTCAATTATCACAAGTAAGGCAGTCTGCATATGAGACAACAGCATGTTCCATGCATATGCATCACTTACATTGACATCACATGTGATTCACTTTCTTGACATTTTTGTGGGACATACCTGATGTTTCAGTGATCTTGCGGTTTTGTCAGGAGGTCCTTGTTATACAGTGTGTAGTTAACAAGAACATAAAATATCAATAAAATAAAGTATTAAATTATCAACATATATTGTGTGTTTAGAACAAGCATCAATACTTTCACACCAGCTGTGTAACTGCCTACAAAACCTAAAAGATAACATCAGAAATGCATATATATATATATATATATATATGTATACACACATATACATATACATGCAAAAGATAGCTAAGATTATTATACTATTGATTTCTCATTGAAAAGAGTGGTTTGTTCTTATATTGTTTGGTCAATTATTCATGCATATATTTTATAATCTGAGCAACTATTTTGAGGATAACAACACAAAGTATATTAACTATTGTCAATTTCCTAATATTTTGTTTTTGAAATTTTGTATTTTTGTTTTACTCTCTTTAAAATGAAATTAAGACAAAAAAATACATTTCTATATGATCAAAAATGAAAATACAAATAGAACTCTACAATAAAAATAAGCTTTGATTCAACTGTTATACCCACGGCAGTCTTCACATAAGACAATTGCATGTTGTATGCATATGTCTTCCTTACACTGACAAAACATGTGTTTAGCTTTCCTTTCCTATGTGACAGTCTTGTCACCTCTCTTCTCTTACTGTTTTGTCAGGAACTTCCTACTATATTATACAAGTTCTTAGCAGGAAATAAGATATCAATATAATAAAATATCAAATATATAATGAGTGCTTAGAATAGACATCATTTTCATATCAGCTCTGTATTTGCTTACAAAACCTAAAAGATAACATCAAAATTATAAACATACATAAACTACAATGTAAACACAAACAAAAGTCTACCACAGAAACAAGCTTTGCTTCAATTGCTACACCCAGTGTGATCTTTACACATAACAACTTCATGTTTCTTACAGAAGTATCACTAACACTGATAGCACATATATTTTGTTTTCTTGTACTTTCTTGTAGGGTAGAGTTGACATCTTTTTTGTTTTCTCGTTGTCAGAGTAGGTTTTTGTGATGCTGAGGCTGCCTGTTCACCTGTCAGGTCACCAGTGTGCTCCATAAATTATTTGCATTATCTCTTGGATACAAATATTTTGTTTTTTCTCTACTATAAATGATCTTTTATGAGCTCCAGTCCAAATTATCTAGGAAAATGTTTCCATGATATTTTGCACTTTTTATTTTCTTTATAGACTTCAAACTATTTATGCCACACATGTTTGGGATTAAGTAAAACAACCATTAGTCAATATTTTGTGTTTCAACCATCATGATTGCTCATAACTCATCATCTACTCCAGATTTGGTTTTGTTGTAGAAAGTTTCCATCTCAGGCTTCTGTTGTGTTGAGGTTTCCCTATTAATATTTTCATCATGGTGAAATACTGACATCAGCAGTATCAGTTTGTTTTTCTTTGCCATATATAAGGCTAATATTATATCCTTCTCAATCCAAAGATTGTTCTATACAAGTCTTCATTTTGAAATTTAAACATTTAATTTGGAATTTCTACTTTGCTCCTGCATGCAGTTCCTTCACTGGTCAACTGGTGCTCTGTTAACAAATGTAACATCAATTGAAAACTGGTCAACCAAATGTTGAATGTCATATTTCAATTAGTTTGGGAGATGGGAGCAACCAGTCTGGTCACAGTATCATTTAGTTTATTACTATATTTTACCCATCCCTTTTCAGTAAGTCTTTTACATTTCTGCAATCTCCATGAGAAATCCTTGCTAAATACAACAGATCTATGAATGCTTTCAGTTCCACTAGTGAGGTGTTATAATGAATACCTTTTTAAAATATGACTATTGGTGAATACAGAAAGTTTTACTTACATTTCAGCCATTGGTATATTTCACAGCATCTTGTAGTTTCTTCATCTGTTACAATTTTAAACATTCAATTGCAGGGCTAGCATTCTGTCCAATATGTTTGATCACTGCCAAGAACTGCACTGTCTTTTCAGACTTAGTTCTAACCTTGGATTGTTCTATTTGGTTTCATGACCATTTTGCAACATTTTGACTAATCAAACATGTACTCACAATGTTTTCTTCATCATCTGAGTCAAGGAGGTCTGCATTCCCTGTGTCTGTATCAGTCAATTTTTGCTCCATTTCACTGTCAGTTACTGTCATAAGACCTTTGGCTCAAGTGGTCAATGTCAAAGTCATCATCATCGTCATCATACACCCACACCACTCTTTTGTTATGAAAGCATATATTTTATCACAATAGATTATATTCCATAGAGGAGTAATCTGATGATTGACTTTTGATCTCCTCCAAAACTTGCAAATCTGGTTTTTCACGTGCCATTGTACTGAATTAGGCTATTTCTACCAGAAAAATGAAAAGAAAACTTTTTTTTAACAAGTCATGAAATGGTGTGGGTCTTCTGAACCCTTTGTGATGCTATGGTAAACATATATAAAACCTGTTAGATGGAATGTAAACTGGGTAAGATTCTTATTTTGCCACTTTGTCACACATGCACACAGCTTGCTGTTTGTCACACCAACTGGGTAAACATAGATTGCTTCCTGCATTCCTCTGGGTAAGGACTGAAATATACAGCAGAGAACTATTATGCAAAAGTATAAATTAGAAAAGTAAGGCATAGGTCAGCCAAACCCAGCATGATGTTCCAATAAGAAGTAAAAACAATGAATGTTGACTTCTCAAAACCAAGCACCAAATTTCAACACTAGCTAAAATCACACACAAGCATTAATTTTAACTCTTAAGCAATAAAAATGTTAAACTTGAAGCTTTTGGGAAAAATTGACAAAAACTGGAACTATCTTCATGACTTGAGAATAAACAAATGTTTTCTAGATAAGACACAAAAAAACTATAAAAAAGTGATGATTTTCAGTCAAGTAATTTCTCAGCAATGGTGACCACTGAATCAATGTGGTTCTAAATATATAAAGTATATGCTGGGGGTCTATGTCACAGCTGAGGACCAGTGCACTTAATGACTCCCTCCCACACTCTACTTCATAATAAACTGCTGACAAGTCCACCATCCTCTACTCTTAAGAGAGACATTAACTTTAGTATCCTAATCAAAACACAATCTCACCTCGAGTTTGGAAAAAGACCTCCACTTTTTATAACACCACTGAAATGACTCTGAGGAGGATACTCTGGTTTCTCTTCAGATTGTATAAATCTTTCACCTTCAGATTGTATAACCTTTCACTGAAGAAGTGAAGAAAATGGAGACATTGGCTTTTTTTTAATACTTCTAGAACACAGTGCAAACAAATTCATACCCTGGCCTAGAGCAGTTTTGCAAACTTAACTGAATAATACTATCAATGCCCATTTCCCAGAAGATGTACAAAAATGCCAATTCATGGAAAATCATCGACCAAATATGGCTGAATTTACTTCATCAAAATTTTCAGCTCTACTCATCAATGCAGCGAAAATGAAAATTAATAGACACACACAAAAAAGAAAATTAATAGGCAAGCCAAAACTCAGGAGAAATCCTAGTAAAATATATTTTAACAAAGAATGTCTACCTAAAATACATAAAAAAAACATGGTCTTAAATATAAAAAGTTCATTGTTTTAAGAGAAAGCTATACAGATTTATCATCAAAGATATGGTATAAAATGTAAACCCTACAGAAACATGGCTTAAACCTCACAGGGAGTTAACATCAAACATTTTCAAAATTCTAAGAAATCTTTTTGTCAATATCAATAATAGGACTTATACAGAACTTCAAATTTATACTAAGAGAGAAAATACAAAATATTAGATTAGAAAAATAGGCAATAGAGAAATATTTGCTAACTTCTTTCTTAATCATTTTACAGAGTTATCTATGCCAAATTCTACCATTTTTTACATTTTAATTTACCAATAATTAAGTTACATATTCTAGTTAAGAGTAAATTAACAAACACAGGGATTAAATCATTTTATCTCTCCACACTTAAACCAGTCTTATAAATTTAATTTAAAAATTCTCCTAGGCAGCAGCTGAGAATGAATTGGAAATGAAAATATTTCAGAGAGAAAGGTAATATTTTCAGGACTTAACATGAATTATACGTGTAAAGATGTGAGTGTGTAACTTCATGTACTTAATTATCTTATATAATCATTCCTTTGTTCAATGCAATTTCATTTTGTCTGTGTCCTCTTTATCAGTAAGGGTGTCATGTAAAAATTTCCTTAAGGTGGAAAAAATAATTCATCAAAAATGAATTAAAATCCTTGGTTAATAATTAAAATATAAAAGGAAGCTATATAAAGGGTCCCACAATATCTTAATATTCATTGGTGGCATGCAAATTAAAACTAAGAGATATTACTACCTATCAGAATTGCTGAAATGATAAATAAGGACATCATCAAATTTGCCAAATCTCTGAAGTAATCCAAAACATCAAAAGATAGTGGAAGAAGTGTAAAATGGAACAACTACTTGAAAAAAAATAAAGGCTGATGATTTTTAATCTGTAGAAATATATACTTGCTATAATGTACCAGTAATTTTAATTGTGGAAAGATAGCATATATACTCATTGTGCATGAATATTCATAACAGCTTTATTCATCATATTAAGTACAAAATGTTTTGTGTCTATAGATACGTGGGTTTTTTAACCTGAGTTTTTAGTTCAAAATTCCTATAATTACAGTGTTCCTGTGACTTGGGTCTTCCCCACTAGTATTAAATTAAAATTATATAAGTGATAAGTATTATTAGAATGTAAACCTTTTTTAGCCGGGTGTGGTGGCTCACGCCTGCAATCCCAGCGCTCAGGAGGCTGAGACAGGTGGATCATTGTGAGTTCGAGACCAGACTGGGCTACAAAGTGAGCTCAAGGCCAGCCTGAATGCCATAGTGAGACCCTGTCTCAAAAACACCAGGGCCAGGGATCTAGCTCAGTGGCCTAAGCGCCTGCCTGGCAAGTGCAAGGTCGTGAGTTTAATCCCCGGTGCCTCAAAAAAAAAAAAAAAAAAGAATGTAAACCTTAATTAATATGTATTATTCCACAGAAATATAAGTTCTGGGAGTAAGCTTCTGCAGTTATTTTTTTCCTTTCTAGAGGTGATCAGAACAAGTATCTTGAGGAATATTTGTCTTCATTGATTTCTTTAAGTTATCAAAGATAGATTATATTTTAGAGACTTATTCAAAGGTGCTAGATTATATTTTAGAGACTGTTATTCAAAGGTGTTAGAGATAATAAGAAGAAAAAAGAAAGGCAAGTCAAAATGAGCAATGTTAAAAAGAAGAATATTATTACTCAAAGAGAATTAAGTAAATACCCTGGTGTGGTTATAAGTTTTAGATTTTGTTAAAGCAATATAAGCTTATATCAGTTCTTTCACTTGATCAGTATTTCATAAGCATTTAATAATTATTTTTCAAAACAATTTAAACTTATGGATAGCACTTTCCATCAAAAACTAAAATGAGTGAAGGCATCAAGTTATTTTTCTGCAACTGAAGAATTACTTCTATACTTTATAGTTTTGTTTGTTTTCCTTTAAAAGCAAGCCATCTATAGGTAAAAATAAATCCAAAGTCATGGGCAAGTTTATTTTTTAAAAGAAAATTGTAGATTCTAATTCAATTTCTGTGTTAGCTTCTCCATTCTGCTAAAAAAATACATAACACTACAACTTAAATGAGGAAGCTGTTTCCAAGAATATGATGAAGCTAAGCTAATCACTTTATGGTGCCCAGAAATCAGATCATAGGGTAAGAGTACTAGAGAGGAAGTGGCAAGGGACCAGATATAGTTTCCAAGGTTATGGCTCCACAACCTTCTCAGATACATGCAGAAATGTGCTCTAATGTCCTTTAGGCATCTTTTCTTCAGGTGAAATTGACAGTCAAGCTTTACTATTACTTTACATGCCTTGTCCACTTGACACAAAAATATATCTTTCTAAGCCATAATCATCTGCAAATAGAGATAATAAGATAATAATGTCATAATTCTGCTTAACGTAACCATTCTATGCACAAACAATAATGCACTAAAGCCATCCCCATTTTTCAACAACACCAGCCATTGCTCAAAAACCCAGTCCAAAGTCTCTGCAGAGACTAAAGGCAAATAAAAGCTTTGAAATTGTGTAAAATGTAAAAAGCATGTAATATGATCATACTATGCAGCAACACAGGATAAATGTTCACATTCCAAAAGGGACAAACAAGGAGCTAGAAAAGTATTTGTTAAAGTAAGACCAAAAACCTATGAAAACTATTAAGTACTAGAGTTTCATGTCTGGCATTCAGGAAATGTGTTGGTTGTGAGTTCTAGATGACTGGGGCAGCCCTACCTCTGTCTACGGCCTTGCTGGTTACAATCCATGTGATCTCTCTTGAGCTGATTTTACCCATTGCCTGTAGCTTTCTTGGCAGTTATATCACATTCCTTGCATCTCTACCTTTCTGGTGTTTCTATAGAACCTTTGGCCTCATCTTCACACCTTTACATACTCACCTCTCAAGAGCATGCATACCTTTTCTTGAAATCCGAGAGGAGGTCTCCATGACCCCACAACTCTTGCTTTCTATATGTCAGCATCATGTGGACAATGCTAAGGTTAGATTCTGGCTCAAACTTTCACCAGGCCCCATTAGATTATGGCTGCAGTGGTTTCTGGGTACCTGAATGACTGAAGATAGTGAAATAAATCCTGATGAACAAATTTCCTAAGTGGCTTTTCTCAAGCAAGGGTCCCAGGGGCTTTCTTGTTAATTGTGAATTTACGGTGTTTCGTCTTTGAGTCTGTGATAAGTGGACTCTTCCTGATTCCTGGGATATCCTTGAGGAATCATTTTTCTTGTCCTTGTTCAATGTAGTTGGTGTCTCTTTAATGGTGGCACCCTCTCCCACAATGAAATCAACTTGGGCCCCACTTATACATGTTCCTTTAGGGAAAAAATTGTAACTGTACATATATTTCTGCTTCTGGCTTTCCCTATAAATCTTGCTAAAAGTAACCAACAGTACTCACACCACAACCTGAATGTTGGCTGCCTTGAAATTTCATCTGCCAGATCAATTACCATGCTACCTTTAAATTCAACCTCACACAAAGTCCTTGGACATGGAAAAATGAAGAAAATATTTTGTCAGAATGTAACATACACAGCCTCTGGCCCAAAACCCTATAGAATCTGCATTCCCATCTCAAATTTCTTGAGCCCGTATTATCAAGAAATCAACTAATAACAAATGCTCAAGGGTGGATGGAAAAAAAGGAACCACTCTCTACTGTTGGTGGGAGTGTAGGCTGGTGCAACCACTCTGCAAATTGGTGTGGAGATTTCTAAAAAACCTAGGATTGGATAGCCCGTTTGACTCAGGTATTCCCCTTCTGAGTATCTTCCCAGGATTAAAAGCATTGTACCCCAACTATGTATGTGCACACATGTTTATAGCAGCACAAGATGTAAGAACTAGATCATGGAAACAACCCAAATGCCTGTCAACTGCAGAATGGATGTAATCTTTTTATACAGTTGACTACTACTCAGCTATAAAGAAAGATAAACTTGAGATTTTCATAAGTAAATGAATGCAAGTAGAGAAGGTCTGGAAAAAGTTTCTAAGGAAAGAGGAAGAGAGAGAGAGAAAGAGAGAGGGAGAGAAAGATCTTTGATAGATGAATGGAAACTATCCAGCTCAGATTCTGGAAACTCAGAGGAGGCAATAGAGAAAGCATTACTAACTATGAATTAATGTAATGGAAATGTAAAAACTATGTGTGTATATGTTTATATATTTGGCCTTCAAAATATGAATTTACCATATTTGAATTCGTATATAAATTCAACTAACTATGGTTTGAAAACATTCAGAAAAAATATTGTATCTCTACTGAACATACACAAACTTTCATTTCATTATTCAATAAATAACACAGTATACCAAACATCTACCTAGAATTTATATTGTTTTGTAAATTGTAGGTAATCTACAGATGACTTGAAGTATAAAAGGGGATGAGCATAGATTGTATGCAAATGTTACATTATTTTATGTAAGGAACTGAAGCATCTGTAGATTTTTGCATCTATGGTAGTCCTGGAACAAATCTCCTGCAAATACTCAGGAATAATTATTGTGTGCATATATTTAGCATATAATTAGATAAAATAAAATTATGTTTATTTATTTATTTATTTATTTTTTGGTGGCACCGGGGATTGAACTCACGACCTTGTGCTTGCCAGGCAAGCACTTAGGTCACTGAGCTAGATCCCCAGCCTTATTTATTTATATTTTGAGACAGGGTCTTGCTGTGCAGTTCAGGCTGGCCTTGAGCTTACTTTGTAGCCCAGATTGGTCTCAAACTTGCAACGATACTCCTGCCTCCACCTCCCAAGTGCTGGATTTACAGGCATGTGCTACCACGCCTGGCAAGTAAGCAATGTTTAAATTAATATAAAGAGTAATTAAAACAATATGAAGTATCTCACCGACACTCATTAGCCTTTCCTTCAATTGTTAAAATTTAAAAATCTGAAGATCCATTGGGAGAAGAATTAAATAGCATCTTTCAGTGCTTGCAAAGATTCTCATTACATTTCCAGAAACAATAATTTTTTCAGAATATGCCATTTTAAAGACAATAAACTACTCAAATTAGTATCAATTGACATTAATGTGGCTGCATAATTTGCCTTCTTTTAAAAATCTTGTTATACTTTTTGAGGCCAACACAGTACATTTCTATGTCTGAACATACATCTGATGATGTCAAGCTATTCAAATAGACAAATCTGTTAGTATGAGTAGCCTGTAGAATAAAAATATACATATCGTACATCAAATATTGCAAAAAGTATTTCAGTAAGCTCACAAGCAAGAAGTATGAATACTGCATAATGTAATTTTTTCTAGGAACTCTAATTTCCTAGATGTATAAATACTTTCAGATTTGTAATGTTATATTTAGTCAGTTCTAAAGAGTTTAAATTGTCTTCTTGTTTTAGATTGCTTTCCCAAAGAAATATTTTAAGAACAAAAATTCATCACTGCAAAACAAACTTATTCTGGAGGAGTTTTGAAGACTAACAGAAATGGATAACTGAAGTGACATATGTTATGTGTTTTCTTTGAAGATAATTATAGGGCATATAGAGAAATATACCCTTTTATTTAAAATTAAATTTTAAAAATGGTCACTGTCAAATGTATTCAACTCTCATGTGATTATCCATTATGTTGCAAGTCATGGGAGGTTTTCTTCTGAAGGTCTAGTAGTAGGAAGCCTTTACTAAAAAATAAAATAAAATAAAATAAAATAAAATAAAATAAAATAAAATAAAATAAAATAGAATAAAATAAAATAAAACAGAGCTCTATGCCCCTAAGCAGATATAGTAAATCAAATTCAGTTTGAGATATCTTAATGCTCTGAAATGACTGTACTGAAATGGAAACATTTCACAGATGATGAGAGGTAGAAGAAACCTCAGAGACCATTTCATCCAGCTATTTTCAGCAGTTTGTACTAGTTTAAAGCTTCAGAAATCTTTAGACAAACTCCAATGTGAAATTCAGATCAAAACACAATTTCTCTTTCTCATGTAGAGGACCTTAGATCACCTTTTGAATCCTTTAGAGCTCCATAGAACACAGATTGAAAAACAAATGGCCATGTCTTGCTATAATTTTCTAGATAGAAAAATTGAACATAAGAAAGATTAATCTATTTACTGTTGCTGGTGGTATGATGTATGGTAGAGCTACACTTAACCAGCTCTTTTCTGGATGGAACACACTTTGTCTCATTCCAAAAAATAATCTGCTGCAATGTAGTAGTTCAATTTGTTCCACATCAAGGAGATGCGAAAGTACAGTGAAAATAAACTTAAATTGTCCTGTGATCACTCTTGTATAAAGATAAAGTTCTGCTGTAAAATAGAAAAAAAAATGATTGTATGAGATATGTCATAGGAAGCCAAACAAAGACACACTATTTTAACAAGGCAAATTTCTTCCTCAGTACATCAGTGATCTATGAATACTGTAATAACTCTAGAAATCTCTAGAAATACCTGCCACAAAAGCGAGCATTCATTTTTCATTACTCTTCCTGTTTAAATATAGACTGATTGGCATATTCTACCAAAACCATTGCTTGATAGATTGCTCTAAAATATTACAAGTTTTAGAGGTCAATATAATGATCTCGTCAAAAGTGAAAGATTTCTTTTAAAATTTTTCATCTCATGTGGCATCCTTTAAGAGAGAAAGTTTGGAGGATGATATTTTTCTACTAGCGTTTTAAGAGTTATACAGTTTGAAGGAACATATGGACCAAGTCCCTTGGAAAATAGTCTCAAATGCATAACTTGATTATGAAATGCACTTATTGACTCATGCAAAGAGCCTGAATTCTCAGTGGCATACAATGCATTAATTTTGATATTATTGTTCCAATTTTGTTATCAATTCTTTTAAAGGAAAGAAAATACTACTGCTAATTTAGTTCATAATTTCACTTTCAAAAGTTAAATGTTGGGATTTAGCTCAGTGGTGTAAGCACCTGCCTGGCAAGTGTGAGGTTATGAGTTTGATCCCCAGTACCAAAAATGTTAAATATTCCAGTTACTTAAAAATTTTATAATATGTTGAAGACTTTGCACATTACATAAGTAACATCTCTTTTGTACCATAAACTAACAGATCTATAAAAAATTTGTTAGACATCAATAACATAATGGTTCGAAGTTGTTTATTTTCTTCTAACTCAAAAGTGTCTATGTGGTAGTTATGGTATAGGTCCAAAATGTCTCCCCAGAGTGTCACATGTTTGAAGGTAACTGGATCATGGGATTGAGCTCAGTAGCTAAATATGCAGATAGGGGGTGGGGTCAGGTTTGGGGTAAGTCTTTGGAGTTGTGACCAGGAAGAGTGTATTGTTGTCCCAGGCTCCTTTCCTCCCCTTCTGCTTCCTGGCCACCAACGAATGAGTAGCTGTCCTCTGCCAAGCCCCTCCACCATGCTGCTTGTGTACTGGAGCCTGAAAACTCTAGACTAAACCCACTGGAAATTGTGAACAAAATAAGTCTTTGCTTCCTCAAATTATGGATGTTGGAGTATTTTTCTTGCAATGATAGGAAAGCAACTAATACAACAATATGGTAAATCTTCTGCATGTAAGGTTTGAAAAACAAACAAGAATGTGCTAGGTAATTCTTTTTTTTTTAATTTTCATTTTTTAGTAGTACATGTGTCCAGTACATAATGTCTACATTCCTTGTAGGGCATTGGCAAATGTACCTAACACATTTTAATTACTTTTTCATCCCCTTTTCCCTCCTTTCCCTATCCCTCCCTCCATCTTTGGACCCCTTGCCCTAAGGGTTAGCTCTAGGTTATTCTTATAATGACATAAATAAGTTTCCATTAAAGTTGTTAAATTACAGGAAAATTTCATATTTTAAATTCATTCTTACCCCAGAAGAACTTTAGTGCAACAAAAGATATCACCTTCTATTTATTTGTTATATGATATCCAATTAAATCATCTTACAAAACTTTTTCATAATATTTCTTTGAAAATTTAAATACAAAGTCAATAAGTAATATGGTAGGATACTGACAGTATATATTAAAAATCTGTAGATGAGCAAACATTGGTAAAATTCACTTAGGTATCATAAATTTAATATTTACTTTTCTATGCCTGTAATTTCTTCAAATTATGACTCTCACTTTTTATTTTCATTACTATTACTATCATTATTTTACAGCTTTCTAGCTCTTTTGATATTTTTCTGTTGCTGACAGCAAAAATATTCAAATACATTTTTTTGTCTTTTTGTTTTTTGTCTTCTCAAGACAGAGTTTCACTATCCACTTCAGGCTGGCCTTGAAATCACTTTGTAAACTGAAGCAATCCTTCTGCTTCAGCCTCCTAAGTATTGGGATTATAGACCTGCACTGCAACCCCTGACCCAAATACATTTTTAGAGTTGCGATTTTCTAGCAGAGCCAAGAAAAAACAGGAATTGATTTTTTGTCTCAACTAACCTGTAATGCTTGTTTTGTCTCTGTGTCCTTTGCTCTCATCTCTCATTTGTTTGCATCTCCTATGAAATGAGGAATAAGATTGTGCAATTAGTTTTGTGAATGAGCTGCACAAGTGTGAAAATATTTTCTACGTCATTATTTTTCGGACCTCTAATATTGTTCTGTTCTCTCCTTTTGTCTTCTATTTCAGGAAAAATTGGTTTAATCATAATTTTAGGTCTCTTTTTACCATTTTTTCCAGAGAAAGAAGAAATGTAAAAATATTCACGTTTTTTTCATGTCAACTGCAATTGTCATGAATTTCAAATTACAACTCGTTTCTCCTAGCTGCAATTATTATTTTCATTGTGGTCTTTTTAATTTGACCAGTAGAAATTCTTCTTTCATTATTTTAGTGTTGTATATAAAATAGTTGAAAGTATTAACTCTATCAAGGTATTACAAACTATCGAGCAATGTTAGCAAACATCTGTAGTTTTAGCACTCTGAGATGCTGAGGCAGATGGATGGTAAATTGGAGTCCGCCCTGTACAACTTATTGTTTTAGCCAGGTGCTACTTAAAATTAAAATTAAAATTAAAATATAGGATATATTCACACACAGGATATATTCAGTGTGAAAGCCCTGGGTTCACTTCCTAATACTGCAGTTAATCAATCCATTCATCAATACATACCAATGCTGATTTTGTTGTTCTAATACTTGAAATAAGTTGCTATTAAGCATCAATCATTTCTTGTAGTTTTATAAAACCATAGCTGCTGCTATGGTTTGTATGTAGATGGCCCCCTCAAGTCTCATGTAGTCATGGAAGCGGCTGAATCTAACATTTATGATTGATTCATTGTGTAGCGCTGGGATTGGTGGTGTGAGCTCTGCACCCACCCAGGGGTGCAGCCGACATACAATGTAAGGTCGGAATGGGGGCGGGTTCTCTTTTTGGCGCAATTTGCTCTTGCCGCTTGCAGCTGCCGTGAATGGCTGCCCCTCAGCCA
>RJWT010008720.1:7046-26041 GCA_004365215.1 Cuniculus paca | reverse complement strand
TTGGGTTCTTTCCTCTTGCCTGGTGTCTGTGACCCAGCTCTGGTGAGACAGCCCAGGGGACTCAACTACTATTCAGTGTGCCACAAGCTCACCTCCCCAGCCAAGTCAGAATTCTAGCCTTGGAGAGAACCTACTTTCAGTTGTTTTCTGATGAACTTGCTCCAATTCGGGTACCTTTTAGAGGTCTCTTTATATCTTCATAGTTAACTCTTCTATCCAATGCTAATAGTGGTCTCTATTTAATTTCTGATATTTGAATTTCTGGGTGGCTTCTGTTTTCTAAGTGAAGCCAAATGACCCAATCATGAATGGCTGCTAACCTCACAGAGATGCAGCTGAGTTACATGATCTTATTGGAGATTCACAACATAACCTTTCAAGTGTTCTTAACAAAACATCAACCCTGAATCTGATCAAGATTTAGATCTAAATGCAATTGCAAGAAACATGCAGGACACAAGACCATGTTAAATGATACCATTAGATGTTATCAACACAATCCAGGCTGTAGGAAACTCCATAGGAAAAACAACCAGAATTCTTCAATGAATGAGAAAGAACCTATAAATTAAAAGAAGCTTAAAGGGCATATTGACCAATTAAAATTTATGGACTTTATTTGCATACTGATTCAAATTGTTAAAAAAAATTTATGAGGCCAGAGAGATAGTTAAACACTACCTGTATATTTGATAATATTAAGGTAGTTATTTTTAAAAATGTGAGAGCTAATGCAGGAAATATGAGCACTGGATATTTGCTGATATTAATAAAATTATCCTTTTTATATGTGAGAATAACATTGTCAGTGTTTTTAAGACTGTTGATCTTTTAGGTTTACTTACTAAAATATTAACAAATAATTTAATATTGGAGATCTCCTTCAAAAAAGCCCTAGAAATTTCTAGCCCTGGCCATGACTAGAAAATACTGAAGTTAGGAGATGAGTGCGTGGATTCATTTTTTAAAAATTTTTTAATGCTCTTATGAGTTGAAAAGAGAAAAGACAACCAAAACTTAAAAACAAGTAGTATAAATAGGCAATCTATGAAAGAAATTTACATGACTCAAACACATACTTAAAAGTGCTCAACCTTGCTAGTAATAAAGTCCAATTTTAAAAACTAATGAAAGATCAATAAGAATATAGGGAAATTATTATTGCCACCAGTACTATTTGGCAGAATTTTTAAGAATAAATGTAAGGAGCTGGGGATTTAGCTCAGTGATGTAAACACCTGCCTGGCAAGTGCGAGGTTGTGAGTTTAGTCCCTGGTGCTGCAAGGAATAAACGTAAGAGTTTTGCTTCTAGGTATCTATTTTAGAGTTGTCAGATAAGTGGGAAAATATGAGCTTATAGAAACAATTCTTTTGCAATAACAAAATTCTAGAAGCAAATGAAATAGCTACCAGTGAAAAAGTCATTTAAAAAAAGTAGTAAACCCATCATGGTGTGTGTCCACGTTAAAGACCGCAAGGGCCAACACAGTAAAGAACTCCAGGACAAAGTATTCCATAGAACAGCACATTACAGTGTAATGAGGTCCTTTTGATCCCATTTCTGTAAAAACAAAACTAAACTAAAACAAGTAGAATCACCCCCCAATGAAATATTTCTAAATGTTTACATGTACACATGACTTCCTGTATGTATATATATGTATATGTATATAAATATATCATTGTAGAATTCTGCTTTTTTGATTTTTCATAAGAATACATTTCATAGTACACATATAATTTATTTTTCTTACATTACAAATGTTTACTGGATTTTGTGAAAGATTCACAAAGTGAACCGAGCAAGAGCAGTTTCCTAGGAGTGCTGGGAGTCTCAGAGCAGTGGGTGGGTAACTCATTCGGGGTCCACCTGACTCCCCTGACACCATTAGTGCACAGGTAACCATCTGGGTTTGAAAGTACAGAAAGCTCAGTGCCTTTTTCCTATTTCAAAGGGGTTCCTCAAATATATCTTGTCATAAAATTTTAGTACTAGAGAGATCTTTGAAATAAGCTACTGGTTTTTGAGGGTAAGCAATCCGTGGTACAAAGAAGCTAAGGGAGTTGCTCAAGGTCCCCAGAATATTTGACATTTTTAAAAGGGTTTTTTGCTAAGCACTAAAAGAGCTAGGAGAGTATGCCTAGGAAGTCTCTGCAAGTTTGGGATCATGAGGAAGTAGCTAGGGAATCACATGTTCAGGACGAGCGTCCAGATTAAAATTCCTGCGAAGCTGCTGACAGCCATGTATAAATGACTGGCATCCAGCGATAAATCACCACCTGCACCAGGTGAATGAATCATTCCTGCTTTGGACTTTGTAGGACAGCACATTTTTCTCTGGTCTTCCTTTTGCTATATCAGGGGACTGTTTCAACCAGGGTGACTGTGCTGAAGGACCCACCAAATTTGGCCTCATTCCTATCTTGGCAGGCTGCCATGACCAGGGTGATGGAAGAGTGTTTACAAGCATCAGATCCCAGAAACACTGTCTTTGTCCTGTTTGATAAAGGCCAGAGTCAGATAAGCAGTGCGGTGAAAAGAGCCCTGGACAGATGAACCAGTCATTGAAGGATTTCTGGACATGCAAAGTACACGGGTTAGTCGCAGCTCCCAGTGCTTATGTTTTTGAAATTCTATTCAGTGTTCCTTAGTCATATATTCAATAAATGAAATAAAACAAAATCACTTGCAAATGACAGAAGAAGCATGAAGTTCTTTCCCAAGGGGTTGAGGGAACTGTGTAGTGTGGGACACAGCCTAAGGATAGTGGCTTTGAAGTCAGCCTGACTGGAATCCCGGCTCTCCCAGTGAAAGAGAATAATAGCATTGCCTCCTCATTGGATTGTCATGAGAACTGATCAAACTAACACACGTAAAGCTCTCAGGATAGTGTCTAGAACATACTGAGCAATCAATAAATCTTGGTATTAACATACATCCTGTTGAAAATAAATGATGAAACGATGAAAATAAATTCTGCTGCTTGGAGAGCTCCCTTAGATTTTTGGTGGAGAAGTCATAGTGCAAAGCCTGGACATTGTCACCAGGATTGAGACAAAAGGTGTTCACACTGACAAAAAACAAAACTCTCCCACAACAAATCTCAAAAATTTCTCAAGTTCCAGTGCTAGTGAAGCTCCCTTTCCTAGTCACTCCCTAATAACTAGCACCCCACTTCTAGAATGCTCTTTTCAAAGCAATTTGTCAATGCTACCAGCGCTCTGAGGGCGAACTCACTCTTCTGTCACATACTTATTTTTTAATAACTCAATTTAAAATTTTTTATTAGTACATGTTTGCAGCACATAATGTGTACATTCCTTGTGGGGCATTGGTGTATGCACATAACACATCTTAATTCCTTTTTTCATCCCTTCTCCCTCCTTGCTTCCCTCCGTCTCTTATAAATAAAGAGCAAGTAAGACAGGTAACAGGAAGTAGGGAGATCTTTCCCTCACACACTTGCCAATGCACCAGACTCAGTTCTCGAGACAACGGTGAAAGAAAATACCGTGGCCCTGTTTTTGGGAAGAGTATGAGTTTTGCACTACTGCAATGAAATACCAGAGGCACCTAACCTTATAAAGAGAAACGATTTGCCTAGCTCATAGTTTCGGGGGTTTGTGCACAAGGTCAGTAAGTCCTGTTGGTTTGGTATCTTGTGAGAGTGGCACATCACGGCAGGAGAATGTGAAGAAGCAAGCAAGTGAAGGCAGCTGATGCTTCAGAACACTAAGCAACTTCCCCGGAAAGGCCCACAGCCTGTCCCAGTAACACTGCCCCAGGGGAAAGCCTTTAGCTTACGAACCTTCAAGAGACAGTACTCCTATTCAAATCAAAGTGTGGAGCGTGTAGTCTCATGAGAGATCTGCTCACCCACAGATACCTACTGTATCCCAAGCACGAACAGAGGGCATGACAAAAAGGAAGAAAGGGAAGAAAGGAAGCGGCATTGTGGAAAGGATGGGGATCTGAGTCAGAAAAGAAACCTCCCCCAATATACCTTTATTTCCTACCACCTTACCCCGTGTGCCACTGTGATTCAGGGTAGAGGGCTCAGCACTATTTATTTTGCAGATGCTGCTGGAAATCACTTTGAGGGAGGTCTCTGAGAGTGCTTCACTCTGTGTTTCAAATTTCCCAAGTGACATCATGCCTGGATTTGAGCCTGCATCCAGCTTCTTTCCCTTCTCTGCTCCCTCCGTTCCCTCTGCCCCTCCAGTTTCCCCCTTAGCATCACTGTGGGCACTTGATCTGTCTCTGTGCAGGCTGCTTCTGAGATGCCTTTCCCCCTGCTGCTCATCCAGGTGCTATAGTTGTGTGCTCTAGCCCTCCGTGCATCAAGAGAGGAGGAAAAGTAGCCGCCAGCAAAGGGCAAAGTCACTAAGGAGCAGCAGTGGGTTTTAACTGGACCTGGGAGAATGTGCGGGATGTAGGATTTAGCAAAGCGCTCGTGGAGAAACAGAGCCTGGACTTTGGGGAGACTGATAGATTCCAGCAATGACCAAAACAAGGGTCACTGAACTGTGGAAGGTGGGATGTTAACCTGGCCGGGCAAGGCAGGGGCTTATGGTGAAAATACAAATAATGTCCTTGCTTTCAAGGAATTCGCTGTGAACTGCGTATTCAGAAACAAACAAACAAACAGAAACTCTCTTTAACAATTCCTCAGGCCCAGGCACAATACTGGACACCATATGAGTCCCCAAATTCAATACCAGCCTGACTGGTTGGTTTACATTCTTTTCACAGCCAAGAGACAGCTCCAAACCTTTCCATTCTCTGCCTCCTTCTTTGTACACTAAGGCCGCATTTTCCATGTGCCGTAACACAGCTTAACATTTTTATTGTATTGCTGAGGCTACTTTAATTTATCGCTTTGTTTTAAGGAAGCACGTCATCCAAAAATAGCACAAAATTACTCATGCTATTGGAAGCCTCCTTATGTGAGACCTGTAATATTTCACTCATCTGGTCACTGTGAACACAGGCCCAACATTCCAAGTTCTAAAAGTCACGAAAGGGAGCTGCTAGCTTTTTGGAGAAAGTTTTTAGTTTTTTTACCACTAAGCACCACTGAAGAATGTCCGATCAGCCACAGAGAGAAGTGCTACAGCGAAACTGAATTCCTGCCTTGTCCAGATCCAGGCAGGCTGAAAGAGTTTGCAAAGGGTTTACTGACCAACCCTACTTTCTCCTGGCTTTCTGTAATGTCATTTCATGAATCTATTTTTAAAATGTTTAGTTTTACATTGGATTTCATAATGTAAGCATATAAATAATGTAGTTTAGGGTTTCACTGGAGTCTGGAAGATAATTTAAAGGGAGAGTTTTTTTGAAAAATCAAAATCAGGGCTGTTTTTTTTCCAGAAGTTTTCTTGGGATTATTTGTGATTGCTTTTATTTTCATAATGATTATACTCGCTCTTGCCTTTCACCCTTTCTCATGTACCCAAGACAGCTTCATTTTGGTGGTCTGCCTTGGAAAATCACCATAATGGAATATATATGAAAATTTGGCATAGAAATGTCAGACCTTATTAAATCTCAGTAGTCAAGTTCACTTTAGTGTTTCACATTACCTCTTCAGCCTCTGAGACTTTCCAGAAAGGGAGAGTTCTCCATGTCGCATAGGAAATGTGTCCCTTCCCCCAGTGTCAGCAAAGCACTGTCTGGGGTCAGTCATTATTGAAGACTGCAATATTTTCCACTTTTGTTGACTTTTTAAAATTCTATCTCAAAGGAGACCTTTGGGAGATTCATGCAATCAAATTCTGTTTAAGGAGGGGGAAATCTAGTTATTAGTGGTATTATTAAATACCCTAATTAAACCACAGAATCTGGGCACTCATAACCTTTGTCCCCCAGGAGCTCTGAGAGCTTTGGATGCATTACTTTCTTTTATTCATCCTCAAAGGAAACATTAAGGGGAAGAGGGGATCAGATGGCTTCACACAATCCTCCTTGCATGTGTGTTTGTAGGAGTAGCCTGTTTATTCCTTGCTTCCCATTCTAGGCTCCTCCAAGGAAGTAGAACTGTAGAGACCTGGCAAGGTTTAGAAGGAACGTAGGACAGGCGTTAAAGGCAGAGATCCCAGAATTGAACACTGGTCAGGGTTTGAAGGCAGCCCTGCTGTGGGAGTTAAACAATGGCCCCAAATCCACTGTGAGGGAGCAGGAAGAGGTATGGAAATGAGCAAATGGTTTAGGACATCACAAATGAGCTTGCGGCCTGGCATGCGCCCTGCTCTCTCACCTTCTGCCACCAAGGAGAGCTGCTGACACATGCTACGGCAGCTTTTCACTTTATAGACTAGTCTGCCGGTCAGCAGAGTCATCTTTCTGCGGGTTGCCGGGGAGAATCTGGTTCGGGGGAGGTTGTGGTTGTGAGAACAGCCAGGCCAGTATGTGTAGAACAGTGAGCCCACGTCTTACCTTGTGGCTGGAATGACCATGAACACTCTTTAAGGGAAAGTCCCTGATGCTAGAGTTGTCTCTAGCCAAAAAGTAAATCTAGAACCATCTCTTCCCTTTTACCAACTACACTCCATCTGGAAAGTTAGAAATCTTCACACATTCAAGCACACACATAAGCACATTCCTTTTCTTCCAGGCCCTTACTGGCCCCTAACCACTTTCTCAATCCACTCTACAGGAGAGACTCACAGAGTCATTTAAGCATTTATTGGCTTTGTCAGGGGTATTTACATTTATAAAACAATCAAAGACTAAAATCAATACTTTCTATGGGAAATTGGCAAGTCAGGTGGAGAAGGCTTTTAAGCCACAGTTGATCCCTCTCCTAGACTCATATTATAGCAGAGTGTAGTCAATAACTGTTGTACCCATTTAAAAGCAGGGTGGGAGAATCCATCATGGCTAGCACGGAAGAGACCTGAGTTGCCCTCAGAAGTCTGCCATGGTTCGCCCCGAGAGGGATGTGGTCCCTCTGCCTGTCTGCGTGTCCGTGTGCTTCTCTGTGGAAAGAAGATATGAAAAAGAACCAGCCTATCCTGGTCCCTGCATCTCCTCCTTTCCTCATCCTCGCTCCTGCTCCCTCAGGCTTGGGGACGCTGCAGATCTCAGAGCGCAGCTATAAGTGGGTGGAAGGAAAGGTTACGGGGCTGTTCGTTTTCTCCAGAATGTCCCTATAGGCTAAATGGTGGAAAGGTGGAACTAGCATGTGCTGTATACTGCATGACTGAAAAAAAAATCTAAGGTGAGTGTTTAAATAAAAAAACTAATTACAGTAAAAGACACATGGCCATTAATTTCCTTTAAAGTAACCCCGCTCAAGCGCTTTGAACACAGCCCACCACCCTTGCGACTTTTCAAAGCAGTTTTCTTGAAGTTCTCTTTCATAAGTGTCTTAAAACATGAACGTCTTGGTGTCCTGAATAAATGCAAAACCTTTACCTTTTGTGATCATTTGACTTTGGGATGCCCCAGTAATCACATGGTGCCAGATTTGGTGACTAAGGTAGGTGGGGACACATCATAATGTTTTTTTGAGACTGCTTTTCCATTGGCTGGCACTCAGCAGCAGCATTTGACACATTTATCTCA
The DNA here is from genome assembly GCA_004365215.1 of Cuniculus paca. Taxonomy (NCBI): domain Eukaryota; kingdom Metazoa; phylum Chordata; class Mammalia; order Rodentia; family Cuniculidae; genus Cuniculus; species Cuniculus paca. The sequence continues at coordinate 18,474 of RJWT010008720.1, read as the reverse complement.
CTTCATAAAGGCATTCACAAAAGAAGACTTCCAAAACTGCTTTAGAAAGTGGCAAAAATAATGTTTGAAGCAAGGGGGAGTATTTTGAGGGGAATTAATGGTAATGTGTCTTTTCTTGTGATAAACTTTTATTTAAACACTTACCATCATATAGTTTGATCACACCTCCCACTTGCCAGAAGACGTGGCCGTCTCCCCCAAGTTACCTTTTTCTCTAGTGCTACTGAGCTAATCTCAAGATATCTCATTATCGACTTTCAGAATTCAGAAAGTCAGCTTCGGCTCTGGTGTCTGACTCACTGGCTCCTTTGGACACACCTCCTCACCCTTCCGAGGCCCTTTTCTTCCCTCTGGGCAGACCTTCAGGTGGAAAAGGGCATATCAATCAGTTGTATCAGAGCTTGCCTGAAAGACATCAGGCAGAGCACAGGTAAAAATGTCAATAAAAATTTAAAATAGAGCCTGAAAAACAGGTATTGCTTTTTTTCAGTCTGCTGGAGCCTGCTGCCAAGATCTGAGTGATCCTTAGCAATGCGATGAGTGTGGGGAAGGTCGGAAAAGGGAATAGTAAATGCTGGTGTGATTTATGTTATTCTAAACTTTCTGAAATATTACTCTTAATCTGTACACCTTGTCTTATGCGCTGATGTTTTCCAGCCGGTTCATAACTTGATGTTTGCTTTAACAAAGATTTAAAGGTGACTAGATCAAGTGTATACTATGTGAAGAGCTATTTACTGAGAGTCCCTCAGCTCACAATTACTCAGTATGTCACTGGGTCCTTGTTGACTGCTCATCACGGTGCTAAGTGCTGACAATAAACAGCAAGTTCCTTCTGTCTCCTCAGGATCAGGTTATACACAGGTAACTTTAACACACATAGGATACAGAGAGGCCTATGGAAGCATGGAGGAGGTGTCCTTGACCTATCATGGTGGTGGGGTGGGAAACTCAGAGAAATAAAAAGTGAAGGGTGCCTTGCAAGATAAAAGGCATTGCCCCAGAGAAAAGTAAGAAGGGAAGAGCATTCTCAGTAGAGGGTCTCTCTTTTTGTATATTTTGGACAGAAGGAAGATGGGAGGTTGTCTTGGTTACTTTTTTGTTGCTGGTACAAAACACCTGACACCCAAAGTGAAGCAAGGAAAGGTTTATTTAGCTTACAGTTTCTGGAGATTTCAGTCCATAATCAGCTGGCTTCAAGGTAGGGTGGCATGGCACTTGGGCAACACTTCAAGGCAGCAGCCAGAGCAAAAGAGAGAAGGCAAACCTCTTCTCCCTTATATTGTACACAGGCCACCCCCCCCACCTTCAGTGTGGGTGTAACACTCACAAAATGTCCTTGCCCTCCTTTGCACAGGATGCAGATATTTACAAAGTAAGAACCTTGGTTCCCTGCTGAGTCTCTCAGTTAAACGTCTAAATTTCTCAAGTTGACACAATGTATCAACCATAATAGAGGTGGGATGAAGGTGATGGATAGGAAGAAAGGGAATTACAACCTCTCCCTTTCCTATTCTTCTCACTATCACTCATTCCTATGAGGGAGAGAAAAACCACATTTAGTGATTTTCTTAGCAACTTCAAGGAGGTAGAATGATATTAGAGTAAACAATGCAGGAATAAATTGAGTAAAAAGTGTAAGCACATCTTTCTTTGCCATTCTTTGCCATTCTTTCAATTTCACTCCCACTCTCTTTCCAAGAGTTTTTTCTGTGTGTATATATATATGTGTACATACATATAAACATACAGAAAAACACCCAAATTCAAGTAAAATGAACCAACTTGCTTTTTATTTAAAATATTTCTCAGATATCTCTCTGCACATGTAGAACTATTTTTTTTAATTACCACATATTCTTCCATAATGTATGAATATACAATACCATGGTTTTAAATCATTTCCCTATGGATGGAGTAGAAAGATTGTTCACCAGCTGAGTTTCTTTGGTTTGTCATTGTTAGAAATAGTACTCGAATATTATTCTAGGTTTCACTGGGACGGTCTGGACTGATTCCACCTCTACACTCTAGAGGGGAATGTTGAGCCTGTTCTGCCTCAGTTTCCTTTTGGGTTTGATCTTCCACTGGTGAGGAGGCCATTGTAGCTCTTGAGATTCTCACCCTTACTTTTTTAGGTTGGGACTGACAACTCATGGGCAAATTATTTCAATCACTCACTGTGAGCATGAGAAGAAAAGACTTTCTTTTTCTGATCTCATTTCTTCTAATCTTTTCCTGTCACTTTGTATTTTCCTTTTTGGAGGCATGTTTCACTAAAAATTAGGGAGAGAGGAACCCTGAACTGTCTCAACCTTTCCCTCCTGCCCAACAATTAAGAACTTTAAAGTTGAACCCATAGAAAATGAGCATTTGTTAATGCCAAAATTAGGGAAAACACCTTAGGTGAAGAATACATACCCTGTCTCTGGGTCAGATGAAACATCAGAATTTTGACTGTCAAGAAGAGCACGCATAAAAGCAATGTCCCTGCTTGTTGTTCTGGGCATAGTCTCCTGGGTATGGGAACCCGAACCTGAGACTCCATGGAAAGAAGTGATTTCTGGATAAGACCAGAAGGAGCTATTTCCTAAGCACAATATTTAAGGGACAAAACCACATTTAGTTTAAGGAAGAATCCCCAACCTCCTGGATCTTTCTCTCCCCTACTAGGTCTGGTTCTCATCATTTATGTGTGTAGGGGAAGGAAATACTTTTAGTGATAAATTTTGGTTGCTGAAAAATAGGTGTAAGTTTAACCTATGAGTTTCATAAGTGTGTTGCAGATATAGAGACATAGAAATTTTAGAGTGGAGTTTGAGCAAAACTTAGCCTTGTCTTGCTGCTAAGGAAGATTGCCTAAGTGATCAGGTAGACAACACAAATGTCTTGGAGTCATCTCTGTCCTAGGGCCCAGAGCAGGATTTTTCAGAGCCATCACTTGCCTCTATCTATCCCTGAAGATGATCTCTTTTGCAGGCTGGTAAATGCTTCCCAATTCCCAATGAAACCTAGAGTATTATTAATGTTGCCCTTTTCTCCACTCTGACTCCCTTCGAAATAGTTTAAAAGCAATTGTTCCAGTCTCTTGATGATTGGTTTAATTTTGCTAACAATGCTTCCTTCTTCAAATATGACTGTTATAGTGGAAATCAAATGTAGCTTGTGCTTTTGGAAACACAATTTGGAGTTATATGTGTGAGTTTCTGGAAAAGATAGGGGCACATCAGTAAGGGTGGTCAGTTCATCTCGACTTATCTTCTGGTCACTCACCAGTTAGCAGCCACCCGCTCTGGAGCAGGTCACCACAAGGGATGCCTTTAAAGCATATAGAAACCAAGTAGGGATTAAAAGGGACACCTATGTTCCCCTTATTGTTTTGCAGATGCAAACTCAATGTCAAATTCTCTTACTCCTTGGAATGTACTCTTAAGTACTGGAAATTGTTCAATCCTCACATATTGAGAAAAGCTATTTAATATTTTTCTGCATCCATGTATGCCTTGCTTATCCCCTAGAGGCAAAACAGAACAGACTGGAAAGATGTAATGTTACTCGTAAATCAAACATTGACTTCCAATGACAGATATGCATCATTACAGAGTACTATTACAATTGGAGATGAAAATAATATTGCTGATTTTAGAAGGTCAGAAAATAGGTAGCCAGGAGCATAGCCAGTTCTTACTGGAGCACAAACAGTCCCTACACGTGATCCCTTACTGGCCTAACAACCTAATGGGAGATTGGAACAGGAAATGTCTTCGGACATGTATTCTTGCAGGTCTAAGAAGGAACAGAACTAAGCACTCCAATTACTTTGAATTGTCTGTTCATGAAGAGAAAGATCTCAACCCCTTTGTATCATTTCTTAGATCATTTACAAGAAGCACTGATGAAATGTACATCTCTGGCTCCTGATTCAGTAGAAAGACAGATTGTTCTTAAAGACACATTTAGTACTCAGCCTCAGATATGAGGAAAAAGCTACAAAAGATGGCTGTTGCTCCAGATAGCTCACTTGATACTTTAATCAAAATTGCCTCCTCAGTTTTTTATAATCAAGGTCATGAAGAGGCCAAGGGGAAAAAACAAAGAGACCAAGAAAAAGTGGCTACTTTGATTTTAGCCTTAAAAGGAATAGACTCTAAATCTGTTTGCTCAGTGCTCCAAGAAGAACCAGATGACTAAACTCACTTGCTACTGCTGTGGAAAGCCAGGCCATCCTAGGCAGGACAGTGATAAGAACTGTTGAAACAGGAGAGATGTATTGAGCCATGCACTGATTGCAAAGGTGACCACTGGAAGTTAGACTGCCCCTTGAGACAGAGGCCCAGGGATCAGACCCATCTCACCAAATGGTCCAGCAAGATGAAGAGCCTTGGGGCATGGTCTGTCTTCTCCCTCTGGCCAGAATGCCATCTCCACAGAGGAACCCCAGGTAATCATGACCATAGAGGGAAAAGAAACCAGCCTATTGCTGGATGATAGCATGTTTCTCCTGGTCCTTCTTTGAGACCCTGGCCTTCCTTCCAGCTGTCATAGCTCTATGAAAAAAAGGCAGTGGAGAGGAGGTAATTCACTATTTCTCACAACCTCAAGATGGCTTTCTCTTCTCTCAATCCTTTTTGATTGTCCCTGAAAGTCCAGTTCCCCTTTTGGGGAGAGATATTTTATCTTGCTTGAATGCTGTAATATACATGCAACCAGATCAGGTACATTGCCTCCTTCTTGTGTAGCCAGAAATAAACCCTGAAGTACAGGCAACTAAAGGTAAACTACAAAAAGCAATAAAAGCTACTCCAGTCAAATACATTTTAAGTGCTCTACCATTTCTCCCAACAGGAGACAATATCCTCTAAGGACATTGTCTAAACTTAAAAAAGAACTATTGCCTATAATCGACAACTTAAGGTCACAAGGTTTACTTACACCCTGTAACAGACTCTGCAACAGTCCATCCTGGAAATTCAAAAACCCAATGGAGAGTGGAGATTGGTACAGGATATATTGGTAAATGAGGCAGTGATGATAATCCATCCAGTAGTACCTAATTCATATGCTCTTCTTTCTCAGATGTGGTTGTTTTTCATTGTTGGACTTAAAAGATACATTCTTTTGTGCTCCTTTCCATACAGATTCCCAGTTTCTGTTTGCCTTTGAAAATCCTTGCAACCAGGCCTCTCAATTGATTTGGACTGTTCTTCCTTAAGGTTTCAAAAACAGTCCTCATCTTTTAGGGCAAGTGTTTTTCCAGGACTTAGCCTGTTTTGAGTTTTCCCTAGTCATAGTCCTGCAACGCATAGATGGTATACTATTATGTGCTCCCTCAGGAGAGCTCTCTAGCCAAGGCACCTGTGTTCTGAAGAATTTTCTAGCAGACAGAATTTATAAGGTCTCTAGATCTAAGGTAAAATTTTTCAGCCTTGAGGTAAAATACTTGGTACTTATCATATCTGAAGACTGGGAGAAGAGAGAATTAAATCAATACTTTCTTTCCAAATCTCAGGAGCAAAACAGGTAAGAGGATTCCTAGGAATTACAGGTTTTTGTCACCTTTGGATAGCAGGTTATGGTGCAAATGCATGACCCCTCTATTATTTTATAAAGGAAGTCAAAAGTGCAGATACCCATATTTTAATCTGGGGACATGATTCCCAGACTGCATTCCAGAAGATTAAGCAAGCACTTCTAAATGCCCCAGCACTGAGCCTAGTGACAGGATGCCATTTCAATCTATATGTTGATGAAAGGCAAGGCATGGCTTTGGGAGTGCTTACACAGGATTGAGGCCCTGCTCAAGAGCCTATAGCATATCTGAGTCATAAATTTAACATTGTAGCAAAGGGATAGCTGTATGCCTTAGAGCTGTGGTTACTGTAGCTCTCTCGATACAGGAGGCATCCAAGCAGACTTTAGGCAAAGATCTCACTGTGTATACACCTCAGAATATGGCAGAGCTTCTTTATTCCAAAGGGAGGCTATGGCTGTCAGACAACTGACTTCTTAAATATCAGGCTGTACTTCTAGAAGGATCAGCTATTTATATAAAGACACATTCCTCCTTAAACCCTGCCACCTTTCTATCGGGAAAGGAGTAAATCAAAGCTGGAAGACATGACTATGAACAGGCAATTATCTACATGTATGCAGCCCAAGAAGATTTTTCAGACACACCCCTTAATGACCCTGATTTGACCCTCTTCTGCGATGGCAGTTCCTTAATGGGAAATGGGACAAGAAATGCAGGTGTGCAGTAGTGACTCTACATCAAACACTTGAAAGCTCCTCACTTGCCCCTGGGACAAGTACCCACCTGGAAAAACTCATAGCTCTTACAAGAGCTTTACAACTCAGTGAGGAACAGAAAGTCAATATTTATACTGATTCAAAATATGCTTTCCTAGCACTGTATGTTCATGTAGCCATATGGGAAGAAAAGAATTATCTAGTAGCCAATGGATCTCCCAAAAATGGCTCAGGAAACCCACCTACAGTGGCCTCACTTGCTACCTTTAGCTCTTATCAAAGTAAGCAATATACCTCAAATTCTAGGCCTCCATCTTTTTTAAATGCTTTATGGATGCCCTTTTCTCAAATTATTTTCTCTTTGATAATGAAACAGATACCTTACTAAAAGATGTCACCTCACTGGATAAATGCCAACAGACTTTTCAGCGGCTAATGGAAGCTCAGTCTAAAGAAAAGGGAAATCCCACATTCTATCCTGGAGATTTAGTACTGGTAAAGTCTCTTCCCTCATCCCTCCTTCCCTAGGACCAACTTGAGAAGGACCATACACCGTGATCCTGTCAACTCCATCAGCCGTCAAGGTTGCAGGCTTGGACTCCTGGATACACCACACTCTATTCGAGCCCTGGGAATTAGATACTGTCTCTAGGTATGAGCAACCATCCAAATACTCCTGTGAACTCATAGACCATTTAAAGTTCTTGTTCAAAAAGAAAGCAAAGTCTTTAGATTGCAATTTAAGATGTTACTCTTATCCTTTTTACTAATTACTTCCATACCACTTAAAGGAGAATGCAGTTCCTGTCTAGCATGGACACAGGGATATACAGTGTCATTACAACAAACATCTTGCTGGATATGTGGCCTGCTCCCCATGTCAAGTACATCAAGACTCCCTTGGTGGGTGTCCCCATTTCAAGGAGTCAAATGGAATAAACTACAAGGCTACACTGATGAGACACAAAAAGCTCAGTGATTCATAGTTTAGCCCACTGTTACAAGGTAATTGAGTGGCCTATATATGCCACCGTTAATGTTCTTGGACATAATCAGATTTTTTTCTAAGAATGCCACTGAAGCCTCTCTATAGACTCTGGTAGAACCCCTATTAAATAAGAGTAGCATCCTATCATGAGAGTCAACAATCATAGATATCAAGATGACTACTTTCAGATATAGGATGATTATATGTGATTATTTCCCACTATCAGATACCTTAGTAGAAAGGGAACAAAGAAATCACTCTTACTCTCATTGGCCTAACTTTATAAGTTCTTGGGATAGACACCCCCAAGCAATGTATCCATACCATAACTTTACAGGTTGAATACCAGTTTGCAGTAGACTAATCACCCTGGAATTATATGGGAAGTCCCCAGTGACACTCATTGGCCCTGTGGAACCAATTCTTGAACTGGTTACCCCATTTGGATAAGGAGATGCAAATTGGAATTTGCATGGTTACAAGGCAAGAATGTCAAGAATATCAACAAACCTGCAGGCTTACCCCATCTACATTGATGGTCTAGCTGTGTGTTTCACTGATCATTTTGCTTCTATCTTTGTCTCTTTCCTAATATTAAAGAATATCATGCAACACATTGAGACCTTGGCTAACTATACTCAACAGGTCTTATGCATCAACTGGTCTCTTTCTGAAAAGAAGTAAAATTAATGAGGCAAGCTGTACTCCAAAAGTGGATGGCATTAGATATCCCAATAGCAACTCAAAGGGGTACTTGTGCAATTGTAAAAGCTGAATGTTATGTGTACATTCCTGATTCTTCTGATAGTATCTCCATGGCTATTAAGATATTAAGTGACAGGTCACTTAATATTAATGCCATGTCAGATTCTGAAATTCCCTGGACCTTCTCCTTACCCTATTTGTGGGAGATTATTATTGGCTCTTCCTGATGGAAACATTTGTTGGTTGTATTTGTAATAGTTGTGCTGACCTTATTTTTTAGCCCATGCATACTCAACTGTTTCTTTGGCCTTTTATCTTTCAGACTTAAAGCTATATGCCTACCCATGATGAGAACATCTGGCATCTATTGACAGACCTTCTGTGAGTATCTCTGACAGCCAATCACAACTACCACCTACTTCAGCTGAAAGTAGCCAGAACTGTCTTGCCCCTTGCCCCCTCATAGCAGTTAGGGGTACCTCTCGGGGGAGGGGGGTGCAGAACATTATAAACAATTAAGTTTGGTAGAAATATTATAGACAGTCTGATAGGGTTAGGGCCTCAAGGAAGTCAGTGCAGAAGATGAGAACACATTACAACTGTGGCTAGAGCCACATCTGTTGAAGGCTTGACCTCAAGATAAATACAGAATGACCAAGTCAAAAGATAAACAATAACAAAGATTATACTATAATTAGTATCACCTGGTCTAATAAAGTCTAGATAGACATCAGTCACCCAGGTGAGTGATCAGGATTTCCTGTCCCATCCCTTCCTAAAAAGTTCATCATTCCTTCCATGTACATTCAGTACATGAACTGCTTTCCCTTTGGGTCAATATTACCTAAGTACCTATACGTGCAATCTAAATGGTTGATCATAGTTTTGACCCATGGCATACCCACCTCATGATTTTGTATCCACCTCATGATTTTGCCCTCTTAAACTTCCTCTGAGAAGTGAGATCTGTGGCAACTCACTTTTGGGTTGCCTCCTTTCTCTCAGGAGCTATCTCTCTCAATAAATTTTTCCCACTCTTAACCTCTAGTGTTCCTTAGACTTCAGTCTTTGATTTTGGGGAAGACAAACTCAACACATCTGACATCTAGCAGGTTGGGAGTCATACTTTTCCCCTACATCAATGCCAATGACAACATTTTCTTCTATAGAATGAAGAATCAGTGGTAAGAATGTTTCCCCCCGGTGGTCCAGAGGTCCCTGTGTCCAAATTAGACCAAGTCCAAGGTTTGTAACTGGACATAATTCAGAAAGTTCATGAACTAGTTGAGTAGGGGAAGGGATCGATCATATTTTGCACTACTTTGAAATTTTGCTCTGTGAAATTTGAATTTTCTATTTTAAACGTGATACGAAATCCCAGTAGTAGTGTTAATACCTGCAACTTAGTCAATGATGGAAATCACAGATAACTTCACATAACATTGCAGTTGTCCCATAAAATATTTGCCCTTATCCCTACTGCAAAATTATGGAAATCATTTACCTGCAGTTAGAACTTGTTGATTAATGCTTACTAAACAGAAACATAAAAAATTCATACTACAAGAGCGGGGTATAGTGGTACATGCCTGCAATTCTAGCACTGAGGCTGAAGCAAGAAGATGATAGTTTGAGCCCAACTTCAGCAACTTAGTGACTTACTGAGCCCTATTTCAAAAAACAAAACAGAACAACAACAACAAAAAACCTTTAGAGAAAAAAGAAAAGAAGGTCTGGGATTGTAGCTCAATGCAAAGAACATGGGTACAACCCCCAGTACTAAATAGTAATAATAATAATAACAATAACTGTATTTCAATATAGTCAGAGTCCTTTATAACACAGTGTGTTTTTCGCTATCTTACTTAAATTTTAGATGATCATTTGAGAGGAGTTCATAAACTTCACCAGACTGAGAAAGGGATAGATGCCCAGTACTGATTAAAAATCTCTGATCTAACCAGGGTTAGGATGAGATTTGCAAATGTTCCTAAAGGTCTGTGTCAATGTCTTTATTTACACATTCCTGAGATTCAGCCTTCAGCTCCTTGAGCTTCTCCTAACCAAATATGCTAAGGAAGAAGCAGCATCTGTATAAACACCGACCAGCTCAAGTGTCAGGTTTCCTCTCCTTCACAGTTGTTTAAAGCCAACAGTTAATGGCATTAGAAGGATCGAATATCCCGTGTGGCTAGAAGAAGAGAAATAAATGTTTTTGGAATTACAGTCTGGGCATTTTGGTTTAACTGCTACCCTGTTTTCTTTGTTTCAGTTAAATGCAACCCATAAGTGTTCTGAAAATAAAGGGGTAAGTTATAAACCTGTAAGTTGCTGCTTTAATGTTATGAGTAAGGCATGAGGACATCACCTCATAGCTGTTTAACAGTGTGATTATGAAGAGTCATGACCTAAGAACAGAGCCTAGATGTGACATGACAAATGGATTTAACCCTGATCTGATCCAGTTACCACTGTGTTGGAAAGGATTCTGAGGCTATCTCTAGGCTTAGGGAAAGAAAAAGTGATGTGATTGATTGCTGATGTCTGCTATAGGAAAGGGACATAGTTATGTGCATGCCCCATAATTGTTCCGAGTCCATCCCCAACTGATGCCATTGGCTACTCTAACTTAGGACCCACATAGAAATATATTCCTGTACATTCCTTCCATATTCCCACTCTGCACTGAGTAAGAAGGGGAGCTTCAGTTCCTGTAACCATTTGCCAACTTACTGATTTCAGCTGATAAGCAAGAAGCATGAAACACACGACACTGTATAAAACAATCTGGGATGCCAAAAAAGTTGGTTAGAGGGAAATTACTAAAAATAATTAGTTAAATCAAAGAAAATAGGATTCCTGTGCTTCCTTCCTGCTTTGTAAAGTTTGACCTCATGAGTTTTGCTCAGAAACCTTTCTCCCAAATTCATGGCTTACTGACTCAGTTTCCCTGGTTTGTTTCCTTTATAAGCCATTTAAGATGAAAAAAAAAACACACGCTATTTTGCACTTACAGAGGGCTTTGGCTTCTACAAAGCTATTTTGGAAACACTCTTCTGTGAGGCCTCCCAGCAGTGGGGGAAGATTCAGTTGTCATCGTTATTCCTGCTTCAGAGGTGGATAAACTGGAGTTTTAAGAAGCCAAGTGACTTCCTGGACTCTCATTACCCAGTGCTCTTTTGATGATAACATGTTGCTGCTCAGCATTTTGCTTGTTTATATCTGAGTTTTCTAAAGAAAGTCATTCAAAAAGAAAAGAAAAAAGCAATATTCTTTTATGCATTAATAGTGTATAAACTCACTCACCTATCAACTCTTCCACACTGGCCAAGATGGAGGTTTTCTTATCTTTCTTTTTATTGTAGTAGCATTTACAGAACCCACTTAATCACTTGCACTTTGTCCTTCTGCTAGTCCAAACAATCTCAATTAATGATCTCTCTATTTTTTGGTTTTGTTTTGAGGAATTATGAAATAGGTTGTTTT
>RJWT010008719.1:0-26030 GCA_004365215.1 Cuniculus paca | reverse complement strand
TTCAATCCCCGGTGCCGCAAAAAAAAAAAAAGAAAAAACAAATCAGCAGTTATAGCCAAAACAATATTTCACTGCAAGTAGAAAAACAGGCAAAAGGAACTACTCTGTCACCTCTTCTGAGAAAAGCAAAAATAAAGTTGTATTTCACCCTTAATTTTCCACCTTGTGGGCAAAAATAAAAGGAAAATTACTTCTGGGCAATTCTTCACGTATTATAGAATAAGGAGACATATTAGGCAATTGAACAAGAAGCAAAACAACAAATGTTCTCTCCAGAAAAGGGTAATGCAGTCATATTATTCCCAGAAGGGAATCTTACAAAGAAATCAGAGGGAGAGACAGTGAGAGGCACCATCATGATCCAGCACACAGCATGAATGGAGAGACAGAGCCACACTTGGGAGTTCAGCACTAGGGAGGCTGATCTGGCTTTCACTTGGCTCCCTCACTGTCCCATGACCCACTCTATTGGCAGCACCAAATCAAGTCATTTCACACCAGCTTTCCTCTCTCTCTCTCCTTTCTCACAGTTGAACAATCCATTGAACAACCCTACAAATTATCTTGTAAAGCCAACTATTAAGTGGATCCCAAACACCATTTGGAGCCTAACACACTTCTTGTCATTTTGCAGCATAACCATGGAGTGTCATAGCCATGTTTATTCTTTAGGATATTTCCATTGATGAATTATTAATTTGAATTTTATTTGTTTTATTATATTAAACAATGAGTGCTTAACAGGAAAAATATCACAAAAATAAAGTGTTGTATTTTTAATACTTACTGAGTGTTTATAAAAAAAATCAAGATTTTCAACATCGACTGGTTTTTGGTGTATAAAGTCTAAAAAAGAACATCAGAAATAACTTCCCATATGGACTACAATGAAAATATCAATAGTACTGTACCAAAAAATAATCTTTACTTCAATTATCACACCTAAGGCAGTCTGCACACATGACAACAGCACGTTCCATACACACATATCACTTACACTGACAGAACATGTCTTTTGCTTTCCTGGCTTTTTTGTAGGATGTACTCGACATGTGGCTGGTCTTGCTGTTTTGTCAGGAGGTTCTTAGTATATTATGCAATGTGTAGATAACAGAAACATAAAATATCAATAAAATAAAGTATTAAATTCTTAATATGTATCACACATTCAGAATAAACATCAACATTATCACATAGGCTGTGTACTTGCTTACAAAACCTAAAAGATAACATCAGAAATAAATTCTTATATGAACTACAAAGAAAATATCAATAGCACTCAACAAAATTTTTTACTTCAGCTGGACCTGGTGGCGCACACCTGTAATCCCAGCACTCAGGAGGCTGAGACAGGAGGATTGTTGTGAGTTCGAGACCAGCCTGGGCTACAAAGTGAGCTCAAGGCCAGTCTGAATAGCATAGTGAGACCCTGTCTCAAAAACACAAGGGATAGGGATTTAGCTCAGTGGCCTAAGTGCCTGCCTGGCAAGCGTGAGGTTGAGAGTTTGATTCCTGGTGCCACAAAAAAAAAAAAAATTTACTTCAGTTATCACACCTAAATAATCAGCAAATAAGATGTCAATAAAGTAAAATATCAAATGTATAATGCGTGCTTAGAATAGATATCAAAATTTTCATATCAGCAGTGCTTTGTTACAAAACCTAAAAGATAACATCAGAATAAAAACCTGTGTGAGCTGCAATGTAAACACAAACATTTACCACAGAAACAATGTTTGTTTCAACTGTCACACCCAAGGCAGTCTTCATACATGAAAACTTCATGTTCCATGTATACATCCTACTTACACTGACAGCACATATGCTCAGCGTTCCTTTCCTATGTGGCAGGCCATTCTTGTCACCTCTCTTCCTATTTTGTCAGGAGCTTCCTACTATGTTGCACAATGTGCATTTGGCAGGGAAATAGGATATCAATAAAATAAAATATCAAATATACAATGAGTACTTAGAATAGACATCAACATTTTCACACTTGCTGTTTACTTGCTTACAAAACCTAAGACATCATCAGAAATAAAATTCTATGTGAACTACAATGAAAATACCAATAGAGGGCCGGGGATCTAGCTCAGTGGCCTAAGTGCCTGCCTGGCAAGTGCAAGGTCATGAGTTCAATCCCCGGTGTCGCAAAAAAAACCCCCAAAAAACAAAAAGAAAATACCAATAGAATAGAACTCTACAACAAAACCAATCATTGCTTCAATTGTCACACCCAAGGTGGTTTTCATACATGAAAATTGCATGCTCCATACACAAGTGGCACTTACCCTGATAGCACATACGTTTTGTTTTCCTATCCTTTCGTATAGGGCTCAGCAGACATCTTTTTAGTTTTCTTGTTGTTGTAGTAGACCTGCCTGTTCACCTGCCAGCTCACCGGTGTAGTCTACAATTTTTTGTGTGTAGTTTTTCCTGTGCTGTGAATGCTCTCTTATGAATTCTAGTCCCAATCCACTAAGATTTCTCTGTGGTGTTTTGTACTTGTTATTTTATTTTTTAGGGAGGGCAGCAAACTGTCAAACTATTTATGTCACATATGTTTAAGATCAAGTAAAATGCAACCATGATTTGTGTTTCGGGTGACATCATAGTTGCTGCATAACTCGTAACATGTACTCTGCCTGTGGTTTTGTTTTAGAAAGTTTCCATCTCAGGCTTCCATTTTGTCAAGATTTCCCTATCAATAGTTCCAGCATGGTGCAATGTTGACATCAGCAGTACCAGTTTGGTTTTCTTTACCATATGTGAGGCCAATGTAAATCTTTCTGAAGTACAAAGATTATACTATAAAATTCTTGTTTTAAAATTGCAACATTTCATTTGGAATTTTTGCTTTGTTCCTGTGTACAGTTCCTGGGCTGGTCAACTTGTGTTCTGTTAGCAAATGTAACATCAACTGGAAACCAGTAAACCGACTGTCAAATGTCACATTCAGATTAGTTGGGGAGATTGGAGCAACAAGTCTGTTCACGACATCTTTCAGTTTATTTCTATATGAATAAGGACCTGATGTCTGAGTTCCTGGATAAAGGCCTAAAATAAAATTGTGATAAGTCCTCATATCTACAAGGGCATACATCTTTATGCCATATTTTGATCCACTATTTTTCCATAAGTCTTTTACATTCCTGTGATCATATTAGAAATCTCTGTGAAGTTCAGCAGACCTATGAAAGCCTTCAGTTCAGCTAGTAGGATGTCATAATAAATACATTTTTGACGGTGACTAAGGATGCATACAGAATGTTTTACTTGCATTTCAGCCTTTGTGTATTTCACAGCATCTTGTAGCATTTCGTCTGTTACAATTTCCAACATTGAATGGTAGTGCTGTTATTCTGTCCAATACCTTTCACCTCTGCTAAGACTCTCACTATTGTTGGACCTACTTCTAACATTGGATCCTTCCATTTGGCTGTGTGGCCATTTTGCAACATTTCAACAAGTCAAATATGTACTCACATTGCCGAGTTTTTGTCATCACCTGTATCAAGGAGGTCTGAATTCCCTGTGTCTGTGTCAGTCAATTGTTGCTCCATTTCACTGTCCTAGGACTTTGGCTTATATGGCCAATATCAAAATCATTATCATCATCATCATTCGCCCACACCACTCTTCTGTTATGAAGACATGTGTTTTACCATAGTGGATCATCTTCATCATTCATGCATGAATAAACTGATGATTCGGTTCTGACCTCCTCTGAAATTTGCAAATTTGGTTTTTCATGTGCCATTGTATTGAATTGGACTTCTTCTACCAGAAGATTCAAAAGAAAACTTTTTTTTTTTGGCAAATCCTGGAGAGGTGTGAGTCTATTGGACCCTCTGTGATGCTCAGGTAAACATATGCAAAAATTGTTTCCACAGAGGGTAACATGGGTGTAAATTCTGGTTTGACACTTTTACACACATGCATGCACTTTGTCTTTCATCGTACCAAGTGAGTAAACACAAAGATTACTTCCTTTATCCCTCAGGGAAAGGTACTGAGATGCACAACCTGCTACTATTACCCTAAAGCAAAAATCTACAGTAGAAAAGTAAGGGGTGTGTATGTGGCACCCTCTTTTATGCTTGGAGGGTTAAACGACCTGGCTTTCAAGATTGACTTCCAATTGCATATGTGGCCACTCTATTTCTGTGTTGGCAAAATCTTACAGTGAGATCCTTTCCCATTTATAACCCCTTCCTTTTGAGTGTGAGAAGAACCTGTGAATATAATGGAGTACCATTTCTATAAATATTCATATGACAGGAAGGTTTATAGATGTAATTGAGAATCTTAATTAGTTGACTTCTAGTTAATCAAAAGGTAGATTATCCTGGGTGGGCCTGGCCTAATCAGGGAATCCCTTACAGGAGGAAGAGGTTCGAAGTGAGATTTCTCTTGCTGGTGTTGCAGAAGCAAGCAACTGTGTTGTGAATTGCTTACAGAGGAGGTCGTGTGCCAACAACCTGTCAGCAGCTTCTGGGAACTGAGATGGGTACCAACCCAACAGCCAGCAAGAAGCAGGGAACGTCAGTTCAACAACCATAAGGGATTGGATTCTGCCAACAGCCACTGAGGTTGGGAGAGGAACCCCAGTGTCAGATGGGACAACAGCCCTGGTCGACAGCTTGACTTCAGCCTGGTGAGACCTGAGCAGAAGACCAGCACATCCCTACCCAGACATGTGATCCATGGAAACAGTGTGATAATAAATAATGCTGTTTTAAGCCATTAAGTTTGTGAGACTTTTTAAATGCAGCAATAGAAGCTAATAAATCTATCCTTTGACTATAAAGTTTGATGAATATCCCTAGTCTGAGGTTTGGAGATGAAGTGAAGACTTAGTATGTAATATGGCAGAAGAAGCTAATGGGCTTCTTTATAAATTGGGGGAAAGTGTCTCTTGTTTTAGTTGAGGGAATTTAGCTAGGATTCACGCTGGTCACCAAGTAGTTCTTCCTCACTATAGCCCTGCACTGTGTGTCTTAGTGTGGCCCTCATTGGATGCACCATGCACATCATGTTGTTAATGTGATGGAAGCAGAGAGCTCTCTTTCCCTCTGCTATGATGTAGAGCAACGTTCCTGACAGCCTAGTGCCTAAGGAAAAGGTACGTGTGGTGAGTCCTGTCTTCTGACCTGTGATGGATAATCAGTGTGACTAAAAAATAAGTCTGTTACTTTAACGCACTAAAATTTTTATGGCTGCTGGTTTCTTTGGTCTAACTTCAACCAGGGTGATTTAAATGGGTGAATTACGGTGCCACACAACTTATAAGCACATTCAGAGCCATAGAAGTGAGACGGTAGGAGGACTTACAGCATCGTCCAGGTTTTCATATGCCTAAACTATTTTCATTCATTGTGAAAAACAAACCAACCAAAACCTCAAGCGAGTATAAGCAGAAGAGAAAAACATGAGAATGTTAACCATCACTCGTCTACGTTGAAAATCATGCCAAGCCCAGGCGCCGTTCATGTCTGAGAAGGTCAGGACCAGAGGAGTGGTCAGCTCTAGGTCTCCAGGAGAAAAGCAGAGGAAGCTGCTCACAGACAACTCTTATCAGAACAAATGCTGTTTTAGTCTTTGGGATTTCCATACTCTCATTGCAAGAGCCTGGAAGGGCAGAGTCTTCATTTGTCTTCTGAGACCGTTGAAAGACAGTGTCTTCCAGCAAAGACAGACAACACAAACAAGAGTTATTATGATGAAAAACAAAATATTGTCATAGGAGAAAAGAGACGAGCAGTAAAAGCCCGATTTTAAAGAGGAGAGAAGCAGCACTGGGTTAAGAGGAAGATCATGTTAAGTGGTCATTTGGATCAGTTTTAAGATCCTTCTGAAAAGAGTTCAGGTGGATTCTGGAATGAACATTAATCTTAGATCTTAAAGATGGAGATTCTGGTGGAATGCTCTTTGGGAAATTGACAGAAATTCCATTCTAGCAGGTTTGAATTTTGAAGATAAAAATACCACTGGCTCTGTGAATGGTGGAAGACTTACAGCAGACATGTATAAATTAAGCTAATCCTAAGTATATCTTCTCAAAGTGTTGTTCTATTCAGATGTCAATCCTGTGTACCCAAAGAGATGGATTGAGGAGGAAAAAAGATCTCTTGACTCCAGCTTCTGGTAATTCTTGACCAACTGTAATGAACTGACTGAATTCCACTCAGAGTGCAAATTTGATCAAAAAGATACATGGCCAAGATCTAGCCTATGATTCCTCATGGAACGGTTTTCATTTGGAATATATTGGCTGTCCCTATGGTAAGAGGAAATGGAATACTGAAGCAATGACTTAGTCATTGAGGCAATAAGCTTGTATTTACAATGAAAACATAAAGTAATTGTGACAAAATAGGTTGTTAAATTGAGCCATCTAAGGTAATTGCTTCAATTCCCTCACCCCACCTTTTTCTATAGATGTGTACTCATAGCCTTTAGGAATGGCAAGGGCATTGTGCATGCCTGGGTGTTGTCCCAAGGAACACACTCCTAGTGACAGCCTAGGCTACGCTTGCTGAAAAATGCTGTCCCACTAGTCATGTATTCTTCTCACTCCAACGCTAGGTGAGACAAGCAGCTTATGGCTTCTATAGGTAGCCTGGGTACTATATCTTTCAGATTTTATCTTAATTTTTTCTGGACTCATGTGATTAAGTTATCTGGATGACAAGAATAAAGTACAGCATTCTTTAAAGGAACATTATTTTACTCCCATCATCAGCAGAGAGAGGTAACAATTTAGGATACATTTTAATATAACTTACTGCATCAGATTTAACAAATTACTTAACAAAGAAATATTAAACATGAGTACATGATGACTTTCATGCTTCACCAAAATTGTAAACAAAGAGATAGCTTGGGTTTTCTGAAAGAATCACTTTCCCTTAAGAATCAGCTGTCCCCCTTGGTTTCTCAGCTTTTCTTCTAAATAGCAATGCTGACGCTTTATTAGTTAATCAATAAGACATGATACAGAGTATGGTTATCATAAAATAATCATACCCTGGAGCATTTTGAGGCATGAGCCACTTGCCTCTAATCAGATTGGGTTGAGATTACCTTTGGATAACCACACTCCTGGGAACTGTCTCATTTCTATTATGAGTACATTTTATAATAGGGAAAAATGTACATTTCTGCAGGGGGAAAATGAAGTTGGCAGTGTATACCTAGCAATCATTTCAGTTGAGCCGAGAAACATTCCTCTTTTGAACAAAGTCAAACTCAGCTTCGTCTATTCAGGCAATGTCAGAGAAAAGAGGCACTGCACAGACAGGGTGGGTAATATAATACAATGGAAACTGTATTTTACTTTGGTGTTGCTAGCTTCAAATTATATGCAAACACTCAGAGAGGACATTTGAAACTTGGCATGCATGTTTATAAAAGGCACACTTTGAATCTGGAGTGGGCTTAGGTGTCTAGGTTACAATACCAGATGATCTCCTGTGTGAAAATGGGACAAAGCCTGCTCTAACTTCCTATAGAGAAAGATGTTCATTTCTGCTTCAATTATAATCTGAGGCACACTGGAGATTCCGTGAAGAGCAATTTCCATTGCTTTCCCTTATCCTGACCAGCCAGAATTTTAATCAAATTACATATATTGAAAAGTTAAAGACAGAAAAACCTGGTGAGCCATGAAATATACTTTACAACAATGTGTATGGCACTTTCCTGACTGGTTTAGAATGAGGGAAAAATCCTTTTAAGATGTCAGACTCCAGAGATGATTATAAACTCTTAGAACTATAGGTTTTAATCTCATTTTTTTTTCTTCACATGGTATTTATATCCAGGAATTTTTTAACATGAGATTAATTATAAAGAAAAAAGATGGTGAAATTACGTGGCTAATTGTTCTGTGATGGAAAGTAATATTTATAAACTAATAATGAAAGTAGGAGACAAGAAAGCTGAACAGTTTTGTTGTCATATTGACAGAATTAGATGCCTACTACTCTTTGTGCTACTTTTGTTAGCTACATAGCACTCATAATAAAGCAAATAAATTCAAGTTGGTTTTTTGGATGAGAATGGTTGGATAAAAAGAAACAGTCTAATTTTATGGATTTATTACAGAATTAAATTTAATTCTATATGGCAATATCACATTTGATTAATGATACCCTCTTTCAGTGATGGTTATTTCAAGAGCCTCGGAATGTCTGTCTTGGGTCCAACAATTTCTCAGTCCTTCCTACTCTTTCTTTTCTCAGAATTTTACTTGATCTTTGCCAAACAGGGCAGCTGTGCTGCTGGTTTGACAGAAATGAGATCTGGCCAGAAAGAAATCAAGTGAAGATTTGTACTAACCACTGAAAAACTGAATACTCACAGTTAGGTGGGAGCGTTTTTAATGATTCAGAGAGTGAATAAGGTCCCTACCTCAGATTTCCAGCATGCTGGGAGACTGCCCATGCGCTATGCTAAGAGTCTCATTTTGTCTTGCCTTGAAGAGCCCAGAGATAGCCCCAGTGCAAACTGCAGGAATCACATTTCCCAGGGTGGACGACACCATGGTGTATGCACCTGTGTAGGTGAAAATGGTGTGAGGTGAGAGGGAGTGTCTTGGAGAAGTAGTGAGGCACCTAACTGGCCCTCCTGTTGACTAACTGGGGCTCTTGGAGGCCTCTCACCACTGTCTTAACATCCCTGCCCCACTCATTTCCAGTGTCTTCCATTATGACATCACCACTCCACCAAATAGCGTTGCAGAAAACCACTGCCTAGTCAGATGAGTGGGCCTCGCCAACCCTCCCTGAGTGCTACCACATCTGACTGTTAATCACCCTGCACTTGAAATTCCTTCCTGCTTACACGATACACATTATTAGATTCTGTCTTATATTCTGCTGATCTTTCTCTACTTTCCTAGGCCTTTTGGCTTTCCTACTACTAAATACCTTCCCAAAACCATGAATGTCTTTTGCCCTTTGTGTTCCTCTCTGGGTAAAGTACCCTCTCTCCTAGCAACAACTGTCAAAACCACAAGTCCACCTTTGACTTTTCACCTGTACTTAGGTTATTATCTTCACTAACACTTAAATCTTACAAAAACTAGCTGACTTACTGAGGTATGCAGAATCCTAAGCTGGCACCCTTTATTGCCTCCCACTAGAGTCCACAGTTTTGAGTAATTCTCTTTCCTCAAATATGAGCAGAACCTGTGACTTGCCTCTAACCAACAAAACACAGCAAAGGCAAAGAGATTTAGCAGATATAATTAAGGTCCCTCAGCAGTCGACTTTTAGTTAATCAAAAGGAGACTCACCTGGGTGGGTATGACCTACTTAGAAAAGTCTTGAAACTGGGTATATGTCTTTTCTGAAAGAAGAGATTTGAAGCAAGAAAGAAACTCTCCTATTGATCTTGAAGAAACAAATGGTCTGTTGTGAACTGTATGGAGAAGATGGCCCTCTAGGAGCTGAGGGCTTCAGTCCTATAATTGCAAGGAACTCAGTTCTGCCAAAAATCTCCATGGGCCTAGAAGACCCCAACTCCAGAGGAGAGGATCAGCTCTGGATGACACTTCCTTGCAGCCTGAAGGAGACTGAGTAGCGAATGTAGCTTGGCTGTGCCTGAACTCCTGACCCACAGAAAGCATGCGTTGTTTAACACGTGATGGTAATTTGTTTTGCAACAATAGAAGATTTACTCTTCCAACTTCTTTATTATTATCCAACGTAGCCCAATGTTTTAAAGTTACCTGTGGCTCATTCCCTTCTTCAGATACCAAAATTTGTCAGTTATTTTCCAACAATATCTACTGGTTTCAATTATATTGTTCTGTTTTATTTAAATCCTTCATTTATTCAGCAAAGATGTGCAGGACACCATGTCCACTCTGGGTATGCAGTGATGAGTGAGGTCAGAATGATTCCTGTCCTGTGCAAAGTAAAGTTTAATAGATAAAATAAACATTGAACATGCAATTGTAAGGTGCTTTGTAAGGGAGACTAACCTTTCTGAGTGGAATGGAAGCAAGAAAGGTCCAACTACCTCAAGCATGAGCTGTTGTGGCAGTCTTCTAGGTTGTCTCCTTGTTTCTCATTCCTTCAGGCATAGAGCTGCTGGGTTCATCTTTCCCAAATATACTTTTTCTTTTCGGTACCAGGGATTGAACTCATGACCTCATGCTTGCCAGGCAGGTGCTGTGCCACTGAGCCATATCACTGGCCCACCCAAATACACTTTTCAACCTGAGGAAATTTGCCTCTGTTTAAAGACTTTCAATAGCTCCCTAATGCCCCACAGGCATAATAAGCAAAATAGTAATAAGATTGTGGCAAATGTCAACTGTGCCTCATGGAACTAACAGCCTGAAAGATTAGAAGACTTGGGTGTCTACAGTCTACAGGAAAGATAGAAGCAGGATTGAATTCCCTGTGAGCTAACTCTGAATTGAATCCTGATTTTTTTTTTAACAACAGTGCTACCTCTTTGATACTGTAAAGTGTTTGTAATTTTTTTTCTAACAATAAACATGGAACTTACGAATGTTATAGATATCAAGTATATCAGTGTTATGTAAATCAAATATAGTTCCCAAAAGAAAAGTAACCCATTTTTGGCCCTTATCTCAGGAACATTTTGATTAATCAGCATGCTTAAAGCTAATATAAGATAAACATTTGGTGGATATATCTGGTCTCACAAGCCTGTGACTAGGAAATGAAGGCCACACAAGCATTTATGTTTCAATTACAGTAACTCTGAACCTCCACTCATCAAACAGAAATACAGCAGTGGTTCATGTCTGCTGATGCTCTGCCCAGATCCCTTTTATAGGTCATACACTCACCACTATGGCTTGGATTTTAATAAGGCATAGCTTCCCTTTTCTCCAAAGAATTGCTCTGAGAAGGCTCTTTATTAGGATGCTATTGTGGCCCCTCACACTTAGGGAAAACTGGCTGACACATGGAGTACAGGAGATCAACCTTCTGCAGTGATGTAGGACCAATTCTGTGATGCAGTTTACCCTCTAGAACTTTTGTGTGAGGTCTAACAGAAGCTAAGTTCCTGCTGAGAACTCATTCTTGGCTGGCTTTCATTCATCTCCTTTCCTGCTTCCCTCACACCCTTCTCCTCAGAACAGACCTCAAATCAATCACTTGAGTAGGAATTTCCATCTTTGGCCTTGTTCTTCCCATCTGTAAACAATAAACTTACTCAAAAACTCCCTTGTTTGTTTCTATAAGCCACTAAAGGAATCTTATATGAACCTATTACCAATCTATGAGGCAGCCTCATAGGGAACCCACCACTTTTTCTCTTCTATTCTGATGTCCATGCCATTATCCTGGAATTTGATCAAATGAGTCCACCGTGGTGTCTGCTGAAGGCTCCCATTCTTTACAATAATCATGTCCATGCCAAGGATGGTGCTTTTTGGATGTTCCTCAAACTGCCAGTCTTTGAGATGCCACACTTGATGACGTGAATTCTGTGCAGTTAGAAGCATGGCCCTTCCATTTTCTGGACACTTGAACATATTGGCTTTGCAACATGCTTGGGCTCAAAGTTTCTGGAGGTCTGCTTTCTGGACTTCATTTCTCTAATCTTGAAGGATTGAGCCCATTTCTAGGGACGAATGGCCAAGCTGACATCATCCCTTTAAAATCCTCTTACACAAATGCCCCCAAGCCAATGTGTCCCTCCTGTGCCAGAAGAAATGCAAGGGCCTACAGAGTGCAAGGCTGTGTGGGCAGGAAGTACTGTCTATGCCAGCATCTTCTGGCACTCTGCTCAGCCAGCCAGACTTTTGTTTTTTAATTTGGCTTTTATTTTAAGCCTACATCAAGGAAACCTTCTTCCTGAAACTATTTCGGATAGAGAACTTCCGTAAAGAAGAACAGATACAACCTGTTTTTGAGAAACTCTCATTTCATGAAAGTTATTGAAATATGCTTAGCTACACATGAAGAAACTTTCAAAATATAATTCTATAGGTTACAAAGTTTGTTTGATTTTAAATAAGAACCTTTTAGAATGAAATCCAAGGTGATTTTCATTTCTCTTTCATGGAGATTTAAAGCTCACACTGGTTGTTTTGTCTAGTATTTTATTATAGCTATTTTCAAGCATAACAAGGTTTAAGAAATTTTGCAGCAAATGCCTCAATACCATTATTTAGATTCCACCATTAATACTGTACTATGCTTGTTTTATCATACACCTGTACGACTACTCATTTACCTATCAGTAATGGCCTTTTAATTAGTTTTTAAAAGATATACTTTCTTCCATTTCTCCTTTTCCTTATCCCAGTTGTTCCTTCCCTTTTGAGCACTTTACTTTCCTTTCATTATTACAATATCTTTTGCACATTTTGGATCTTACGTAGATTTACACGTATAACTGTATGCATGTATACGTGTGCAAGATAAATGACTATACTACTGATCTCTGTTAATCATCAAAACGAACAATTTGTGCTGTCATTGTTTATTTATTTGATCACTTTTTATGTCTAGATCTTGTAACCTGAACAACTACTTCTAAGATAACAATATGGAATGTATTAACTAGTGTTGATTTCTTACTGTTGTTTTGTTTTGTTTTGTTTTGAAATTCTGTAGCATTTCTATCTTTTTTGTTTTGTTTTTTAAAATAAAAAAGACATCTTATAATTTGATCCTACATTTGGAATATAGGACTCTATCATATTTGGAAGTCCAAGTGAAAATAAATTCTACTGGATATTATTCCTTCAACAATGAAAACATCAGAGGCATAATCTGTCACAGTCCTAAGAAACTATTCTTGACAGAATGACCTGGTAAAGGGACCTTCCACTATCTTAAAAAAATGTGACCCACCCAGAACTAGGATGAGTATTGTTTTAATGCAGCGCACCAAGCAGTCATGAATTAAATCACATGGAAAACTAAGTACAGTGCTAGAAAAAGGTTTAGGTAATATGTCTCTAAATCCCTGGTTCGTTCAGCCATCAATGTGGGGAGTTATTTTTACTTAATCAGAAGATAAATACATCTATTCATTAACACTTGAGCATAAAGTCAGAAACTGAACTTCAATTATAATACTGATGCACTAATTAGAACCATATTTTTAAAGCAATGATTTAAAAAGATATCAACCACCTTTTTGATATTTTGAACTAATCACTCAAAAAGTCTTGAGCTAGAAATAATATACTACTCCATTCTGTGAAGCTATTTTTGATAGGACTCCAAGAAAAGAGACACAGAAGTTTGGTCTAGCAGAAAGCAAACATTTGGTTTCACTCTTATAAAAGTAAAATTTGATCATGTTAGTACAGACATAGTAGTTTTATCATTTTAACTGAGAATTGATACTAAGAAAGAGTTGGCTGATTTATATATTGTCTGAAGCATCTAGTTTGTTGAGAATATTGTGGGAGGATGGAGCAGTAATAAAAACCAAATCCCTACATAAAAACAGATAGGGTAGATAGACAGTCAAACCCAAAAGCCATGAACTACATTTACTATCAAACATAGTGATTAGGAATGTGTATGAATTCCAGAAACAAGTGGGTGGAGACAATCCATCAGCAGTCACAAGATCTGCATAGAATAAGTATCTGTGTAGGGTGAAGCTAAGGAAAGTAATAAGCATTTACCAGATGGAAGAGCAGGAGATAGACCTCAGAATTGCCCATGGGAATTCACTGAATGCAGAGCAGCCCGATTGGAAGACAGCAGCTGAGCCTGGAAGGATTTTATCTACTCTTATAGTGGGTAAATGCCAGGTACACAGTACAATCCACAGAGGTTAAATTCTATGACCTTCTAAAATGATCTACCAGGACTCCCTTCCAGGTCAGGGCCTCATGCTAAGGCAAAATGAGCAACAACAAGTCAAATTTGAGAAAGACGTGGATAACAGAAGCCACAGAAAGAGATGGTCCAGGTAAAAGTGGGAGAGAGAAACAAAACCAGTAAAGAACTGAAGTCATCATAGTATGTTAACATTACATGAAAATAGGAGTGGGCTCAGTGAAGTCAGACACATGCAAGTCAAGCCTCCTTCTAGAAGTGAAGGAAAATTAATTTCACATTAAAATACGCAACAAAAAAGTACTTAAGTCAGATACAATACAAGCTTATTGTTTAAAAATGACATAAGGAGGAGCAGAATAATATCATGAGGCAATGAATTTCAGAGACACACTCACAAAATAGATAAGACTTAGCTTACTGTTTCAGAATGATCTAAAAGATGTTTAAGAGTTGTTAGGAAAATTAAACAAAACATAAATCAAAATTAGCAAAAGGAGTTGATAGAAATCAAGAATTAGAAATGAAAGGAAAAATCATTCCAGAAATGGAGGCTACCATGATTAAAAAACAAAAACAAAAACAAAACAACCAAACAAACAAAAAACCGCAGCATGGTATTGGCAAAAAAAAAAAAAAAAATCAACCCAAGGACCAATGGAACAGACTAGCAAATTCAGAAACAACTCCAAACATACTCAGCCATCTTATCTTTGACAAAGGAGTCAAACACGTTCACTAGAAGAAAGCCTCTGATAAATGGTTCCGGAAAAATTGGCTTTCCACATGCTGAAGACTAAAACTAGACCTATGTCTATTATCGTGCACTAAAGTAATGTCAAAATGTATCAAAGATCTAAAATATTAAAACAGAAACACTCTGCTGGAAAAGAGAATAGGTAAGACTTGAAGACACAGGTGCATGCAAGGACTTTGTGAATGAAACTCTGATTACACAGGAAATATCACAAAGAATCAACAACTGGGATCTTGTCCTAATAAAAACAGCAAAAAAAAAACCATCAACAGTGAAGAGTGAACTCATACAGTGGGGAAAAAAATTTTACCAGCTATTCTTCAGAGGAAGGACTAATATCTATAATATATAAAGAACTCAAAAAATCACCCCCTCCAAATTTAAAGACTCAGTCCAAGAATGGGCATCTGGAATGAACAGGCATTTCTCAGATGAAGACATAGAAACAGCAAATAAATATATGAAAAAAATTTCACCATCACTGGTCATTCAAGAAACGCAAATTAAAAACACTGAGATTCCATCTCCAAAAAAAGAACAGTTATCAAGAAATGAACCAATAACAAATTCTGGTGGGGCTATGGGAAGAAAGAAACCCTTTTACCTCTTGGTGGGAGTGTAGACTGGTGCAACGATTGTGGAAATCAGTGTGGAGATTTCTCAAAAAACTAAAACTAGAAGTGCCATTTGACCCAGTTATTTCTTTTGTAGTTATTCTTTCCAAAAGAATTAAAAGCATCGTGCCATAGCAATCTATTCACACTCATGTTTATAGAAACACAGTCTGTAACAGTTAAATCTTGGATATAGCCCAAATGCCCATCAACCAATGAATGGATAAAGAAGATGTGTTTTTTTTTATACAATGGAATACTACTCTTCCAGAAAGAATGATAAATTTGAAACATTTCTAGGTAAATGGATGCACCTTAAGATCATACTCTTAAGTAAAATAAATGAGACACACATGTTTAAATATTTTATGGTTTCTCTAGTCTGAGAAACTGAAAGTGTAAACAAGGACCAGAATATATAATAGATATTGTGAAATAAGAAGAAAGTGTTCAAATGGGAAGTAGAACAAGGCAGGGGAAGGGGAAAAGGAAGAAAGAAAAAAGGAGGAAGAAAAGAAATAGAAAGAAAAAAATGGAAATGAAACTTTTGTAAATATAGGGAGAGGTGAATGGAGAAAAGAAGAATCAATATACATCATGTACGGGTACATGACATCATTATGTATATCTAAAATTTACCAAAACAGTTAATTTTACAATGTGTTCAACATCACTGATCATTCAAGAAATGAAAATTAAAACAACACTGAGATTCCATCTTGCTCCGGAAAGAATGGCTATCATCAAGAAATCAACCAATAACAAGTGCTGGTGAGGTTTGGGGGCAGGGACCCTTCTCCACTGTTGGTGGGAATGTAAATTGGTACAAGTACTATGGAAATAAGTATGGAGATTTCTCAAAAACTAAAACTAGAGGTTCCATTTGACCCAGTTATTCCCCTTAGGTATCTTCCTAAAAGAGTTAAAAGAATCATACCACGTTGATATATGCATACCTATGTTTATAGAAGAACAATTTATAAATTTATAAATAGCTAAATTTTGGAAACAGCCCAAATGCCCATCAAAAGATGAATGGAGGGCTGGGGATTTAGCTCAGTGGCTTAAGCACCTGCCTGGCAAGCGTGAAGTCATGAGTTTGATCCCTGGTGCCACAAAAAAATAAATAAATAAATAAAACTTAGAAAAGATGAATGGATAAAGAATAGGTGGTGCTTATATACAATAGAGTACTACACTGCCAATAATGACAAACTTGAGTCATTTTTAGATACATGGAGGCACCTCAAGACCATAATGTTAAGTGAAATAAATTAGACATACAACTTTGAGAAACAATATTGTATTGTTTCTCTTATGTGAGAAACACAAAGGGCAAATAAGGAGCAAAATGGAGGATAGATATCAGGAAGTAGGAAAAACATGTTCAAACAGGAAGGGGAACAAGAGAGGGGAATGGAGGAAGGGAAAGAGATTTAAATAAGGATGGAAAAAAAAACCTAGAAAACAAAGTCTTTGTAAATGGAGAGTGGAAAAAGGGTTGAAGGAAGGGGAAGGGAATGGGAAAAAAAGAATTAATATGTACAGGTACAAATCCCCTATGATGAACGTGATCATTATATACAGCAAATATGTACTAATAAAAATAATTTAAAAATGCTTTGACATTAAAAAAAAAAGAAAAAGTATTTGAGAAAAAAGGACTATATTGAAAATAAGCAAAGAAGATTTAAGATCTGGCTAATAAAAGTTCTTGAAGAAGAAAAACAAAGAAAACATTAAAATCTACAATTCAGGATAAAATTTCCTAAAATAAAGAATTATTTAAAATGGCATTTAAAACAACAGTCTTTAAAGAAAAAGAAAAAAATTCTAACAACAACAAATAGATGACATCAGACATTTTGAGAGCAATGTTTTATGACAAGGGAAAATAGAGGAACATATTTAAGGAACTCAAGAAAAGCAAATATAGGCCAGGATATGGCTCAGTGGTAGAGTGCTTGCCTAGCATGAGTAAAGCATTGTGTTGAGTCCCTAGCACTGGAAAAAAATTTGCATCTAGTAAAACACATCTTTATCCATAGACTATTATCAGTATATAGAACTGAAGGAATGTCATCTCTATGAGTATTTCGTCAGGAACCTACTAAAAAAAGCTTCACAAAACAAATTAACTCAGAGATATTTCCATAAGATTAATAGCAGGCATTAAATATATACTTACTTGTAGAACAGAGACTAATGATTAAAAAGTAAGAATTACATGCCTTGACAATGTAGATCTAGTACAGCATAAAATAGCAGAATAGAAATAGAGAAAGCAAATGCAAAAACCAAAAACCAACTTGAACTTTTAGTAATAATAATTGCTGGTGGTAATATTAGAATTGTTATTCTGAGACTACTGCCACTGAGATAGAACAAATGAATTATTACAGGATATTCTCACACTTTGTATCTTTTGCCTTTTCTTTTGTGGCACTGAGGATTACACCCAGGGCCTTTGCACTGTTACATCCTCAGCCCTTTTCACTTTGAGAAAGTTGTTCAGGTGGGACTTGAACTTGTGATCCTCTTTCCTCAGCTTCCCAAATGCTGGAAATAGAGGTATATGCCACCATGTCTGGCTTCCTCATGTATCACTGAAAACCAAGATTCATGGTACAGAAGAAAGGAGATATGGATAGAATACAGAAGAGGCTAAGTGAAAGCCCTATAGTAATGAATCCGAATTGAACGTAGCAGTATGAATTCAAGAAATATTTTATCTTTAAATAAATATATGCATTTTTTTCTGCTTCCACAAAAAAAAAAATCTAGGAACAACGACCAATCCCTCAGATTGTTGTCTTGAAATATTGTTCCCCGCTGAAGGAAACTAGAGTTTCTAACAGAAATGGCTGACTCCAAGTCTGGGTCAAGAAATAGTTAAGATAAACTAGGAACACGTCGTCATATCAGAGAGTAAGTATACTAACAAAAGTTGCTAAGATCTTGTTTAAAGGATTTAGGACACAAGCTAAAAAGGCTTCCACTTACCAAATGGAACATTTTGAGCCTCAATAAAGAAAGGAATTGCTATGAGTCAAAACTTATCAAATGTGTGTCAAGTCACCTGTCTATAATAATAATTTTTGAAAAATTATATACTTCAGAAGATGACAAGGGACCAGTTCCTCATCTGGAAAACTAATAAAGAGAAATCAAGGATTAATTTTGCCTTACCTACATGAACTGTACTACTGAGTTATCAAGTTATAGGTCAAAAAGGGTCTCTTTTGAAAATTATTCCAGCTAATAAAAAGAAATGACTGAAGTATTTCAGCATTTCAGCATTTTTCAACCCCATGAATTAATATATCTAGACAATAATGACATTCTGAAAGACAGATGAGCCAATCATCTCCCATCTTACTGAAGGAAGATAACCTGGATTTCATCACAGGTCTGGATGTAATCTGTAGGAAATGCAGAAGACAAAGGAACGACTGAACTAAGCCACAAAGAAAATCTAGACTTCTGGGAACACTGTAAAGTTGCCTAGGTTAATGGTGGAGCAAATTAAAAGACATATTGAAAAACTGAGCAAGACTAAATTATAGAGTCTAAGAATGCACACTTGGGTGATAACATCATAAAGAAATAAGGAGTGCTTGATTCTGGGGGTACAGTAAGGTGGAAGGAGCACATGGTGGAGTTTCAGGGTTATTTCTTGACCTGGATGATGATTACAAGGGTATCTGCCTTATAATAATTTCATAACCTGTGAGATGAGAGTACGTTAGAGGCTGAGATTTGGATGAATCTGGAATATAAATAAATTGAGGATAAGGAAGAGCCAAGAAAGGAAATTGAATGAGTAGGTGACAGTGTAGCTATACTACTGTACTTCAGTAAATAGAGAGGAAAGATTGGCCATGTAGATGATGACAATAATGACAACAATAATTAGCATATACTGAGTATTAATCATGCGTCGGGCGCTGTGCTCAGTACTTTATCTGCATTATATCATTTACTTGCCCTTGGGGGTATCTGATTATACAAAAACAATAAACTATTGGGTACATTTCAAAACTTTAATTTCCATTTTCTTTTTTGCATCTCTTTTTAATAGGAATGATCTTTAAAGAATAAAGCTCCATGTTTGTTTCACATGGTTTTTTTTTTTTTTGTAATTTTCCACTTTTTATCCACTTGAATATTTATGGAGACCAACTAGGTGCTAGCAACAACCAGACTAAAAAAAAGGCAGGAGATTTTTACTTTCACAGAGTTTAAATTTTGGTTGAATGGAATCAGTAAACAAGAAAAATGTCAGGTAGTGATAAGTGTTAAATAATACAGGTGACACGATAGAGCCTGGGTGACTATTTTCATTTGTTTGTTCAGTGAAGGTCCCTTCAAGTAGAACAGTCTAGCTTAGATTTTAATTATAAGGAGGCAGCCTTGCAAAAATATGGGGAAAGGCTGGGGATATAGTTCAGCGGCACAGCACCTGCCTGGAAAGCACAGGGTCCCAAGTTTGATTACTGGCACAAAAAAACAAAACAAAAGAATATATATATATATATATATTCCATATACATATGGAAAAGGCCTTCTAGGCAGCTGTTATCTCTAAGTTTGGCAAGGTCGAGGGTCAGAGAGGTAGCCACTGGACAGGCCTAGTGGGGCATCATAATGAGGTTGGTCAGCTAAGTAAGGAGTTTAGAAACCAAAAGAGAACAGGTGAGTGATAACCCCTCAATTAATAACCCTGGATGTTTTGTAGGAAGAGTGGAGGCAAGAGGGCAAGAAAACAAGAATTATCATAGTGTCAAGTGAAAACTGATAGCTTGGGCTGGGCAGTGGTAATGGAGATGGGGAGAACAGGAAGGCGTGGCTTGCAGGATACATCCACTGGACTTGTTGATATGTGAAGCAGGGTAACAGAGGAATAAGGGCAGCCTACAAATCTGTGTAGACAGTGGATGGATGATGATCCTTCCTAAGTGCGGGTGGGAGAGAGTTTTGGGTGGTAGTGGCAGGGGCAATGGTCATGGAATGAGGAGTCTATTTTGGCTTTGTCCAGCTTGAAATGTGTCTTAAACTTCAACTGCACACTTGTTAAGCAGACCATTAGACACGCAAAGCTGGAGTTCTATACAATGGTCAGGGCTAGATCTGGTAGTTAAATAG
Source organism: Cuniculus paca (assembly GCA_004365215.1). Lineage (NCBI taxonomy): Eukaryota > Metazoa > Chordata > Mammalia > Rodentia > Cuniculidae > Cuniculus > Cuniculus paca. Next base: position 5,718 of record RJWT010008719.1, on the reverse strand, counting down.
TTGATATTTACATCCATTAGGGTTAATGAGGTCTCCCAAACCGAATGGATTTCAAAAAGGGCAGTGGTTCTGAGACACCCATTGAGAATTCAGAAGTGAAGCAGATCAGTCGGCAAAAAGGACTGCTGGATGCTTCATAAGTGTGGTGTAAGGAAGCTTGTGACCTCTTTAAAATTCATCTCAGCCCCAAATTCTGTGCCAGCCACAGCTGCAATGCCAGCTCCCAACAGCTTCAGGAAGGTGCAACTGGACCCCGGATGCTCAGGGAGAAACCAGTTACCTCCCACTTCCCACCCTCGGGCCTGTCTGACTGACAGAGTTGCAAATGTTCAGGAATCTACTGACACTTCTGCATAAACTGGGAAGATAACGCTGGGGGATGAGATCATTTCGGTACATATTTTATCCCCCAGGGAAGACAGTTTGAAGGCACATTTGACAAGACTTTTCAAGGTATCATGAATCAAGCACAGGCTGCCCCAGTCACCTGTAGCTGTGGCCAACTCCAACACACAGCCTTGTGTTGGCTTTGTGTTCTTTGTGATGGCACTTTGGTTCCCGGGAAGCTTTCCCCAAATAAATCATCTGCACACAAGTCTTTGCGTCAGGCTCTGCTTTCGAGGGAAGAAGCATTTGAAGAAAAGAAGACAAAATTATGTTGAATGTTGCCAAGAGGGTCCAGACCCATAGGACCTGGCTACATGGGATTACTGGGGACCTTGACAAGAGCAATTTTAGTGGAGTGATGAGGACAGAAGCTCGATTAGAGGCTGCAGAGAACAGGAGATGCGGGAGTGGAGGCAGAAAACTGAATGCTTTTATAAGGATCCAAATTTCGTGGAACCTTGACCCCTCATCTAATTTCCTTTTAAAAATACAATACAGTTGCCAGTGATTGAGAAGAAAAATAAGCCAATAGCTGGAATGGCATGTATGGTCAAGGAAAGGCTTTTTAAGGCCAAGGGACAGTAAATGATGGGAATGATGAGTGCCCAGCAGAAAGGGGAGAAGTTCATGCAAGTTGGGGAGCGCAAGCTGAGTGGGAGGGGTCACATCTTGAACCCGATAGGGTTGGCTTTTGGCCAGAACAGGGACCTTTCATCTATAGAACTGAAAGGAAGACAGAATGCAAACAGGTATGGATGTGGGTAAGTTTGGTGATTTAGACGGCCAGAAAATAATGGAATTAATACATGGTTGCTTCCAGGTTTACAATGAATTATACTGTCAGGTCAAAGTTGAAGGAGAGCAGTACAAGGCACAGCAGTTTGAGGAAAGGGGGAGTGAAATAATTTTGGGAACTAAGAATATAGTCATATTGAACAGTGATTGCTAAGGCTGCTAAGTGCCCATTTACTTATCTCAGCAGAAAAATGGGTAATTTTTGTCCCATTTTGGAAGTAGGTGACTTATATACAGGTACTGTTTATTCCTGAAAGCTCACTGTTACCAACTGGATGGAACTAGAAGGATTACAATGAAGGAGAGCAAGCTAGGGAGCTAGCCTTTCAGATCAAAAGCAAGGTGGTAGCAAAGGCCAGATGAAGGATGAATCCTCAGGGGAGTGTGGCCCAAGGGGGAGCATTTAATTTAGGCCACATAAATTGGCTCAATGTTGTCACTGCACATCAAAAAGCTGCTGGGACTGGGCATGTAGCTCAGTGGTAGAGCCCATGCTTTGTGTGAGCAAGGCCCTGAATTCAACCCCCAGCACTAAAAATAAATAAATAAATAAATACTGAACAAACAAAACCCTGCTGCCAATGCACACAGGATTTTTCAGAGACAAAAATAGTATAGTATATTTTAGAATATACATGGTGTGATCTAAAAGTATGGGGAATGTTTAAATTTTAAAAATATATCACAGTAAAAGACATATTGCCATTAATTACCCTCAGAGTACTCCTCTCACTTTGAACACACTTATCCCATCATTCTCGCTGCTTTCTGAAGCAGTTCTAGGGCTTCTCTTACATGAGTGTCTTTAGCCACACTATCCTGGCTGCTTCCATGTTCTGAACTGATTAAAAATGTTAACCTTTCATGGTCGTTTTGACTTCGGGGAAGAGCCAAAGTTGCACAGTGCCAGATGCAGTGAATAACATAGGTGAGGACACATTATTTGACACAAACTGCTTCAAACATTTGATCAATGGGTATGACAAATACAGTGAATTTTTTAATTTAAAAATTATTACAGTAAAAGATATTGCCATTAATTCCCCTCAAAATACTCTACCTTGCTTTGAACACACTTATTGTTTCTGGCAATGTCTTTTACTGTAATAAATTTGCTTTTAGTCATCCACTATATATATATATATATAAAATATATATATATATATTTATATTTTATATATATATATATATTTATATAAATTAAATATATATATATATATATTTTTTTGATACTGGGAATCGAACTCATGACCTTGCACTTATCAGGTAAGTGCTTGAGCCATTGAGCTAAATCCCCAGCTCATCCACTGTATTTTTTGATCACCCCTTGTATATATTTCCTTCAATAATGCATTAAGTAGTATGTTATTATTTTCTTTACCAAAGACTCAGAAAAATTAAATTTCTATGAGTATATTACTTGCTATATAAATGTAAGCTTCCCAAACCACAAGAAGTTGCAAAGTTTTTAAGCACAACACTGAGTAGTGACCTAATTGTTTCCCTAGTTACGCAACGTGGAGAGACAAATGAGTAAGCTAGATATAAATGTGGTATCCAATGGGATGGGAGAGTTATAACTTTCTATGGTCATGAGATATGTAAACCCTGTAACTCAAAATGTGGTCACTCAAAACATATAAACAAAAATGTTATAGGGCCTGTCAAATTATTTACTTATGGCATTAACAAACTATGTTCTATTTTATTTATTTTGGCAGAAGCAGAATGTAATTGGTTTACTGGCTATACCTAAGTCCTGAACTAGGGTTTTGTGGGTATGTTAACACAAAAATATACACATATTTTTGTATTTTACAAGGAGCTACTAGATAACAAGTATCTAGTAAATATCACAATATTTTAAAACATGTGCATACTTATTTATATATACACATAGCGCATTCTTTTAGCTAAATGATACTTTCTCTGCAGATACTCTGAACAGCTGAGAAAATCTTCTTCCTACCTTGATATAAAGCCCAACTTCACTTTTCCTTTGGGCTTACTGTACTATTTAACTAGCAAAAAGTCTTTTTAAATTTGTGTGTGTGTGTGTGTGTGTGTGTGTGCGTGTGTGTGTGTGTGCACACGTGTGTGTTGTACCAGAGATGAATCCAGGGCCTTTGCACTCAGCTGCATCCTTAGCCTTTTTAAAATTTTGAGACAAGATCTTGCTATGTTGCTAAATTGTGCAGGCTGGGCTTGAATTTGCAATCCTCCTGCCTTAGCTTCCCAGAGTGCTGGGATTATAGGCATGATCTACCATGCCTGGCTTTTAAAAACTTCTCTTCGATAATCATTGTAACTTCTTTTTGAAGCAAATGTAATAGGTAAACCAGAGAGATAATTCCCATTTTAGAGTTGGCAGAACTAAAGAATAATCCCACCACTCTAGGAGCTTGAGGCAAGTAGATCAAAAGTTTAAGCCCAGCCTGGGAAAATTAGCAATTTAGGGAGAGCTTGTGAGTGTGGGAAGGGGGCACCAGGGATATAGCTCAATGCAAAGGCCCTCGGTTCAATCCCTGGTACCACACAAACAAACAAACAAACAAAAAAACCCCTAAAGAATACAAAGTTTAAATGTTCTCCGAAAACTCAGATTTTAAAGTGGTATACATTTTTGTTTCACATTGGATGCAAGATCAGTGGCTGAGGTGGGCAGCCCCTGACCCGTGTCTCATCATCACATTGAGAACATGGACAGCAAGGTTGATACACAAGTAGAAGATTAAAACATACTTCTGATGGCTAACAGACACAGGGCCAAAAATGCAGCTTAGGAAACCACTCATTCAGCTTGAACAGGAAGGGTATTTTCTATCAGAAGTGTAGAATAGGATTTGTTTTTGCAATTTTGCAAAAATCCTCATTGCTTTTTGTAAGCATTTAACAATTTTACATCATTTGGACAATAATTTTCTAGTGGTTCATGTTGTGGAAGCGTGGTTCTCTGTGTGGTGATATTGAGAGGTGATGGAACCTTTAAGAGATGAGGCCCAGTGGATGATTAGGTCACTGATTCCTTGGAAGGGATAAATGCAGGTCTCATGAGACCATGCTTAGCTCCCATAAGAAGAATGTGTTATTACAAAGAGTGAGCTTAGGACAGGGGCATATGCAAGGCCCTGGGTTCAATCTCTAGCACCATATAATGACAACAACAACAGCAACAACACACACACACACACACACACACACAAGTGAGCCTGGCCTCTGAATCTCACTGGTTTCCTGTCTCACCACAATCTATTTCTCGCTGTGATGCCATTTACCCATGAGGATCTTGCCAGAAGCTGAACAGATGGGATTGCCTGACCTTGGACTTTCAGCCTCCAAAACTTAGCTAAGTAAACCTTTTTTCTTATAAAGTACATAGCCTCAGGCATTTTGTTACAGCAACAGAAAATGAACTAGGAAAATCTTTTCTTTAATGTTCATTGGCTGTGTGCAATTTCCTTCTCTGTGAAATACCTCATTTTCTGTTTCTTTTTTTGGTGGGGGAAGGCGCTGGGAGTTGAACCCTGAGCCTTGTTCATGCTGAGCACAAACTTTACCACTGATCTATACTCTCCTCTGTGAAATACCTCTTCACGCCTGTTACTTATGTTTTTAATTGAGTCATTTGTTGTCTTTTTATTAATTTCTAGAGTTCATCATATATTGAAATTATCTGTCATTTGTGTATTCTCAAAATCTCCATCAAGTTCCTAATTTGTCTTTCATTTGCTTTAAAGTGTTTTTGACAAGTAAAAGTTCTTAATATTAATAAGCTGTGTTCAACTTTTTAGATTTCTCTGGCGTCAATGATCTTCCTACAGACTTGCTTACTTTTTAATAATTTGTTGTTTATTTAATTCAAATCCTTCCCAAGGAGTCAAAATTTCCTTTTGAGGTAGTCAAAATAGTGGTCTGATCAATTTCATTTTCCTGAAGAAATCCTTCTGGAGCCTCTGACTTATTCTCTCCTGAACATGCTCTCTAGGCATTGCTGTCACCTGAAGGTCTTTCTACACATACTGGAAATCTCTCTTGACTTTCTGTGTCTTGGATCCTAGGTACCTTAGTTACTTTTCTCTCTTGCTGAGACAAATACCCAATACCCTAAATTAAAAGGGGAAAGGCTTATTTAGCTTACAAGTTTTAGAGGTTTCAGGGGCAGGGCGGCACATGGCAGAGGGACAACAGTGCATAGCAGTGGAAAACAGCAAAAGCAAGAGAGAAAAAAAGACAAGCCTTTTTCTGTGCATTATATAGTATCCAGTCTACTGGGATTAGTGTGATGTCAATCCAATCAGTGGACTGATCCAGCAATCACCCACCCTTAATCCCAGCATTGTACTACGAATCAATCACACCTTCTAGATTCAGCCACCTCTGAAAAAAACACTATGACCACATGAGGCTTTGTGGGGACATCTAGACCCAAGCCATAACACTAGATCTTCCTCTTCCTTGCCTTACTTTCTTGTTCTGGCAGAGAGCATCTTCCTGTAGCTTCTGGAGAAAGGTGAAAGGAAGATAGAATTTTATATT
>RJWT010008718.1:0-25948 GCA_004365215.1 Cuniculus paca | reverse complement strand
CCTGTTCTACATAATAAATTACTAGCAATCAAGAGGAGGAAGCACAAACATTATTTTAAGTTATACTAATAATATGAAAGCTGATGCCAGGGATTTAGCCCAGTGGTTCAAGCGCTTGCCTGGTAAACACAAGGTTGTGAGTTCGATCCCCAGTACCAAAAAAAAAATAATAATAACATGAAAGCTGAGGAACGAGAAAGGATTCTTTAAGGATGAAGTATATTCCTAATGGCTGTTTCATTCGAAATCTTCCCCCTGTAGTGGATTCAAGGATCATTCATGAAAACTCCGTAGAAAAAGAGAGGGTCCAGAGAGTAACGCAAGAAACGTTTGGGGTCTGCCCTCAGCCTCAACTAGAATTTGCACAGTACAAGGTAGGAAGCTGCAGGCAACGTTACCTGCAAGTTACCGGCTTTTTTAAAAAAGAACAACAACCTTAACTGGAAAATGAGTTGTAAGAAGCTGTCCCTTTTTTCCTTTATCACTTCAGTTTTATATAATAAATTTATAAATTAAATAGACCTCTTTATTATATGTTCCCCTGCCAGCAAAGGATGTCTTTGGAAATTCTGCATTTGCCTTTGTATTCATCTCACATATTAATTCAGTTATAAATGACTGGCTATGATCTGTATATTGGCGGGGAGGGGATTGTAGCTTATACCTTCCAGCACATTCACAGCTAGACCAGTACTTGGCACATAGTAGGCGCTCATAAATGCTTCCTGAAGAAGAGAGTGACTGAATGAGACATATGTCTTACATAGCCTCATGGGCACTGTGTGGAGAAAAACCAGTAGCATAGATATATTGCAGATGCAGCTTGTCCCAGAGGTGCTGCTGCCCACCAGGAGGAAGGCCAGTTATGGGGCTCCGAGTGTTCACGCAAGCCCTTTGCCATGAAGTTTATATCATGCTGTCCCTAATCGGAGTCCATGTTCAAACTTACAACACCGTCCTACCCGCAAATCCTCCGATCAAGTGTCCGTTTGGGCTTCCTGTAGCTGCTTCTGCAGGACACTTAAAATCTGCTACTCATCTGCTCACTCAGGCACAAAGCCCGTTGGGTTTGATTAGCTTCTAGTGAGAGTTGATTGAAAGTTTTCAAGTTGGGTTCTTTTAATAGCAGGTTTTACCTGAGCTCCTGTAAACAGCCCTTAACCTAGGACAGTGGTTTTCATTCAATGTGTGGTCCTGAGACTGCCAGAATCAGTGTCACTTGGGATGTGTAAGGAATGTAGATTCTTGGTCTTGTCTCTGGGTCAGGGGAGGTGGGACCGGTGCCCAGCCCTCGTGTCTGGGATGCAGAAGATTGTATTCTCGATGCTTCCCTTTGCACCTCTCTTAGGATGGCTCTCTTTTGAATCTAGGTGCACATTTATTCATACGTGTTACTAGTTTTTCCATACGTCTTCTATTTTGAAAAATTCACACCTTTAGAAAATTGGCAAGACTATTACTGTGAACATCCATTTCTTCTTTGCTTAATTCACCAACTGTTAAATTTTGCCACAATTTGTTTTGCTCTCTTTATTCTAAAGCATGTGAATTAGTTGCAGATATTATTTATCGCCCAAATATTTCAGCGCATTGTCACTATTTTTTTTTTTTTTTTTGGTACCAGGGATCAAACTCACGACTTCACGCTTGCCAGGCAGGCGCTTATGCCACTGAGCTAAATCCCTGGCCACACTGTCTCTATTTTTAAGAATCATTTTAAATTTAAAAATAAAATTTGAGGCCATGTGTGGTGGCACATGCTTGTAATCCCAGCACTTGAGAGGCTGAAGCAGGAGGAATGCTGTGAGTTCAAGGCCAGCCTGGGCTACAAAGTGAGTTCAGGACCAACCTGATCTATATAGTGTGACCCTGTGTCAAGAAACATAAATAAGCCAGGCCTGATGGCACACACTTGTAATCCCAGCACTCCGGAGGCTGAGACAGGAGGATCGTTGCAAGTTCGAGACCAGCCTGGGCTACAAAGTGAGCTCAAGGCCAGCCTGAACGGCATAGAGAGACCCTGTCTCAAAAAGACAAGGGCTGGGGTTCTAGCTCAGTAGCGTAAGCACCTGCCTGGCAAGCACAAGGTCATGAGTTCAATCCCTGGTGCCACACACACAAAAAAAATGTGGAATATTTGCAGATGGAATGCCAGTGTCTTGTATTTGCATCAGCACTGCCCAGTGGGGTGGGCAGGAAGGGACACTAGACAGGCCACCCCGTTGACTCAGCTGGGTGACGTGCACCGGGAATTCACACTGTGCTTCTTACTCCTAAATATTTTTTAAATCTTCCCTGGTAAGAAGTTAAAAAGAACTGTACTGGTGACTCAAAAGACACAGCACTGTCATAATGAAATGACAGATTCCAAAAGACAGCACTGACTTTCCTTCGAGAATGCCGTCGGTAAAGGGCAACTGGGGGTGGCACAGGCACTCAGCATCTCCCGGGTGTCAGGTGCTGCGCAGACTGGCACTTGGGTCCCATTCATGTGCTGGTTGCCCTCTGTTTGCAGTTAGCAAGTTGAATGATCTCCACCTATACCAACCCCTGTCTTTCCTTATGCAAAGATTTAGTCAAATGCACCATCTGATTTCATTAGCTTCTACTATTCCAATGGATAACACCCAATAGTCATTTATTAATGTATTTGTTGATAGCTTGAAACGAAGTTCAAAGGTGACTTCTGTGGGGGCCTCTTGGCCGAGAGGGAGGAGCCCCTCCGGTGCCTGATAAAGTTCTCTAGCCCGCATCTTTTGGAAGCACTGAAATCCTTAGCTCCAGCTGGTGAGTGGTCAGCTTATTTTACGAGCTAGATAAGTTAACAGCAGACTCCACTGGACCCCCTATTGCTCATTAATTACTTCCATGCTTTTCTGTCACACCCGATTTTGCAGATCTGCTTCTGCACTGCATGTGGGGGAGGGCTCCTGGTCTACCCTCTAATGTTTGTTTTTAAATGCCTGATACTGTCTTTGCCCCGTCATTATTTTTTCTTTTGTTTTAAATTTCAGGTATTGCAGATGCTCCACTTTCTCCATTGCTCACTTGCATACCCAACAAGGCAATGAATTATTTTAAAATTAGAGATAAATAAGATGTATGTGGTTTTATAAGCCCGGTGGCTCCTTGATTACATGACACATGCATTCCAGTTCATGGTTAGCTGGAGAGCATCTGTCTGTAAACTCACTTTTTAGAAATAATCCTTGGTATTAAATCCAGAAGTGTCCCTATAATTATTGGGACTGTTTCCTCCTTCCTGCTCCCCACCCCTACCCCTTTCTGTGAAGTAGAGCCGTTGTGGGCAATGAGGTGTGACAGGATACATGTACGGCTCTGGGTTGAGCCCAACCACTGGGACGCTCTGAAGTCAAGCATGTGGCACTGTGGCTGAGCCTGTGGGCGTCGCGTCTGGGGGCCTTTTGCCCACTCCTACCTTTCCACAATCCTGGGAGGACTGGTACCAGTTGCTGGATCACAGAGAGAAGCACCAAAAAACTACCCAACTCAGCACTTCCAGGTATCAGGCCGTTCAGAGGGTAGCATTGCGTCCACTGAGTTGTTACTGCGGGAGGTAGCATAGCGGATGATTCACTTACATAAAGCAGTTGTTTCACTGTAAATATGATGCTTTTCCTAGTCTAATGTATCACACATGTGACATTCAAACTGACATTATACTGATTTGTGAATAATAAAGATAAAGTATTGAAAAACTGGTACATCAGTTACTTTCCTTTTGATGAAAATCCTTCAGTGAACCGGGCATGATGGCACATGCCTGTAATCCCAGCACTCAAGGGGCTGATGCAGGAGGATCACCATGAGTTCAAGACCAGTCTGAGCTACATAGTGAGTTCAAGGCCATCCTGAACTACATAGTGAGAGTCTGTCTAGAAAACAAAATCTTTCAGTGATCATCACTAACTAGCATGTTCTTTTATAACATTTTAAAATCTATTCCCTATCTCGTCCCAGAGGGAATTTGGGGTTATAAAAACACATTGTTTAAAAATAATTAAGGGCAGGGTCAGGGGTTTAGCTCAGCAGCTCAAGCGCCTGCCTGGCTAGCACAAGGTTGTGAGTTCCATCCCTGGTACCCAAAAAAAAAAAAAAAAAAATTAAGGACAACCCATTCGAGACCTCTCCTGTCTCTCAGGAGCTATTCCTCTTCCCCATTCCCCCATTCCTAGTCCTTACTACTTTTCTCCAATAAATTTTCCTATTCTTTAAAAAAAAAAAAAAACAGGTATGGTGGCACATATCTGGGATCCCAGCACTTGGGAGGCTGAGGCAGGAGGATTGCCACAAGGTTTAGCCCAACTTGAGCTACACAGTGAATTCAAGGCCAACCTGAATTACATAGCGAGACCCTGTCTCAAAAAAAAAATTTAAAATTAGTAATAAACCACATTTTTAGCTGGGCACGGTGAGACATGCCTATAATCCCAGCACAAGGGAGACTGAAGTAGGAGGATTGCCATGAGTTCAAGGCCAGTCTGGACTACACATCAAGACCCTGTCTCAAAAAAAAAAAAAAGAAAATTCTTAACAATTATAAAATGAAAAGGTAAAGAAAACTGGGCAGATAAAACAAGAAAACAAAATAAAGCTAGGGATAAGTTACTATATAAGAATCTACATTTCCATATGTCCCTCTCCAGTTGCTAAAAGATCAAAAAACTAGCATGAGCTTTGCCAATGGCCAAAGCAGAGAAGAAAACAGCAGCTGAGGATCCAGCTATTTTAAAAGTAGTATACCAGTTGCTTTTGATGAAATCATCAAAAGGCGTCTTACCCTACAGAATACGTAACAGAAAGGTCTGAGATGCTGAATAATGCTAATACCATCTATAGCTTGCGGGACATCGGATATGAAACACTGTGCTTTTAGACTTAAGAAATGTCGTAGACACTTTAGTCCTCTCCCGGGGGGCACTGAGTCTGTTGGGGCTGAAAGGCTATTTTCTCGTGCAGTCGTGGTTTCCAGCGTCTCTCCCTGTGTGCATTCTGCCCAGGGCCTGAATGTCCTCACAGGATCTACACAAGGGCTTGCGGGATCCTGGAATGATTTCCAGCGGCCTCATGGCGTTCCTGGGTGTTTCAGAGGAATGTGCATCTGGAGCCAAATAAGAAGATACAAGTCGTATTGTACATCCTGTAGTGACACCACTTGGGCTGCATCCGGTGACCCTCCCAACAGAGGCTCTTGCTTAGGAAAATGGGAGAACCCAGCTCCCAGAGCCCTTATCTACCGTGTACTTTAGGGTCACCTTCAGATGCAACTGAAGAACAAAGCAGTAACCCAGAGCGAAGGACCTCTAGAGTCGAAAGAATTGCATCTTCACCAAGGCCGCCACAAACTGAAGGTTCGGCCAGTGATGAGTGAGCACTTACTATGTGCCAAGAACTGTGCTACTGTATTTCATATGCATTACTTTCCTAACAGTATTGTAAGTGGTGCACAACTGTAATCCCAGCACTCAAGAGGCTGAGGCACGAAGATCGTTGAGAGTTCAAGACAAGCCTAGGCTACAAAGTGAACTCAAGACCAGCCTGAACAGCATAGCGAGACCCTGTCTCAAAGAGACAAATAATAACAGTATTATAAGATAGGCAGCATGGTTAATCTTTTACTTGAGTAATGACCAGACAGGTGGACTCCAAAGCCTGCACTCTAAACAGCAGGCTAAATTCTCAAACATTCCCTTCTCAAACAGATCTGCATGGTAAACCCTGGAATCTGCAAGTTGGAGAAGTTCCCTGCAATACTTCGATGGCCCCAGTGTGATCACAGGGTCCTCAAGAATGAAGAGGAACAGAGTTATAGGAGATGTCAGAGAGGCTTGCTACAGTGGTGACATTTATATAATCCCAGCTACTGGGGAAGTTGAGGCAGGAGGATCACAAATTTGAGACCAACCCAGGCAACTTAGCAAGACCCTGTCTCAAAATAAAAATAAATTAATTAATTAAAAGGGCTGGAGAGCTCACTGGCAGAACACTTGTCTAGCATGTGGGAAGCCCTGGGTTCAATACCCAGTACCATAAAAAAAAAAAAAAGATCTAATGGGACAAACTCAACTCACCACTACCGATCTTGATAGTAGAAGGGGCCACCAGCTAAGGAATGCAGGCAGCCTCTAGAAGCTGGAAAAGGCAGATGAATTCTCCCCAGAGCCTCCAGAAGGAACCAGCCTGGCTGACACATTTCAGGCTCCCGACCTGCAGAGCTGCAAGATAAATTTGCTATGGTAAGACACTAAATTGGCAGTAATTTATTATTAGCAATAGAAAACTAATACAGCTAATACGTAAAATTTGGACGTTTTCACAAGATCATCTAGCAATCCCAAAGATTCATAGCAACTGCCTCCTTCAGACAGGGTGTATTTCCAATTGCACTGCAGTCCTCAGCCGCCTATGCCTGTTTAGATGTCCTACAGAATCTCTTTAGGTGTGGAGCTTTTGTGACCATGTACGGAGCTACGCTGTTTCCCAGACAGCAACGGAATTTCAGTAATTAAAACAGGCAGGTAGTCGGGCATGATAGTGCAGCTCAGTAATCCCAGCACTTTGAGATACTGAGGCAGCAGGATTTGAAGCCAAGCTCAGCCTTAGCAATTTAGTGAGTTCCTATATCAAAATAAAAAAGCTGGGGATGTAGCTCAGTACGAAAGCCCCGGGTTCAATCCCCAGTACTAGGGGAAAAACTAGCAGGTAAATAATGGACCCCTAAAAGGATCAACCCCATCCATTGTAACAACCCCTTCGCTTGCACGGTGCGATCGAGGACAAATTAATTTCTGTATGCCTAAATGTCCTTTCCTGCACAATGAGGGGAGACTTAGAATCCACACCTGCTACCGAAGCTTTGATTTGGGGCTCAGGGGGCCAACACGCTCTACCTGTTGGCCTCCAGTTTCCGCAGCCTGCAGCTCGCCGCCTGCCCTGCCTTGGGCTCCTCGCGGCCGGCAGGGGGCGCGCGGCGCCGGATGCTAATGAGCCCGGCGGCCCCGCCCCCTGCCGGAAGTGGCTGCGCGGGGGCGGGGCCTGCGAGGGGACCCGGGCTGTGCGGGAGCCATGGCGGCCTCTGAGGCGGCGGCGGCGGCGGAACCCGCGGCTCTGGCGGCGGGCGCCCCGGCCGTCCCAGCGGCCGCGAGGGGAGCCGCCGCCGCCGCCTCGGGCCCGTGGGGGACGCCGGGGTCCCGGCTGAGGGGCAGCCGGCCACGGCCCGCGGCGACACGGCAGCAGCCCGCGGCCCCGGCGCCGCCGGCCCGGGAGCTGATCCAGCCGTCGGTGAGCGAGCTGTCGCGGGCCGTGCGGACCAACATCCTGTGCACCGTGCGCGGCTGCGGCAAGATCCTGCCCAACAGCCCGGCGCTCAACATGCACCTGGTCAAGAGCCACCGCCTGCAGGTGAGCGCGGCGCGGCGCGGCCGGGCCTGGCTCACAAAGCGCGGGGCGCACGCACGGGCCGGGCGCGGGGTCCGGCGGGCAGGGGGCGCGGCGCACGCGCGGCGGCGGCGGCGGCGGCGGGGAGTCTGCCCTGCCCGGCCCGGGCCCGCGGGCGCCGCTCCTCGCCTCCGCGCGGCGTGTCGTCGGCCCTCAGCACCTGGCCGAGGGCGCGCGAGCCACTGCTGTGGGTGGGAAGCGGGACGGAGCCCGAGTCCTGCCCGCGGGTGCTGCACCCACCCAGGTCCTGCCGGGTGGCTCAGGTTTGGCTCCGAGCGCCTCTCGTCACGAGCGTCCCGGTGTCGCTGAGATCAGAACTGCTCGGGACTGAGACCTGAGGGAGATCTCCCAGAGGGCCACAGTGTAAGGTGGCAGTGGTCGAATCTGGCCGTCCGCAGCGTCGTATAAAGAGGGAACAAGGATTTTCAACCTTTGGTGACTCTATGGAAAGCTTATTAAAAAGCCAGATGCCCGGCCCCGCCCAAACCGATTAAGTCATGATTTCTCAGTCATTACAATAGGAAGTTTCCTTCCACCGCTGAGCGTCTCAGCACCAGTCGTGAGGGTAACTGGAAAGCGCAAGTCACTGACAACAACGTTGGGAATGTGTCGCTTTCCAGGGTCTCATTGGACTCGGTTACTACTGTTGCATGTTCCAACCCACTTTCAGGTAAATCCCTCTTGGAAACTTCTTAGAATCCGGCTTCTTAGAAGCACCAAACAGCAAGCATTTTGAGGTTGTAGCCTGTAGCAGGACAGGTGAAGGCGCTGGCCGTGAAGGGCGTTGCATCTGCCAGCTGAACCACAAGAGCAGCTACCTATGTCCTGGGAAGATCCGGCAGGAAATGCACGCAGGGGTTTGCTAAAAACCCTGTGGGAGGAAGAGTTTCGGGTTTCATCAGCGCTCAAGTACAACACTGGGAATGCTTTTCAATGTATTATTTCCTCTTTCACACTGAATTTGAACCAAATCCTTCATTTTCTGAGCCTTATCCTAACTTAGATGTGCAGACTATGTATTTGCAGAGATTCTACAGCTTTATTCGTTGGTTCTCTACTCTTCCACAACAGCTGGCACCTACCTTCTGTGTATCCCTTCAGCAGTGACAGCCAAGGGGGCACTGTGTCTCTGGGCACAAGGTGAAGCTGCCTGGCTGCCAGGATCCTGCTTGGTGTTGGCCGAAATCACTCTGGCCAGCATCTCTCTGCAGTTTGTATGTTCCTGTCTCAGGGATTGCTGTCAGAACCTCTCCGTGTCTCAAGGCTTTATGAAGCCTCTGCTAGCATAATGATAACCACTTTTTAGGACTAGTTGAATGGTACACAAGAAGCTTGTTTCCGATTATGCTTTAAAAGATATCTCAAGTTAGGGAATTCACAAGAGACCAGGACATAGCGTAGGAATATGCTTGAACAAATACAAATTTCCACAGGCGGATCCTCTCTTGGACTTTAGCATTCTCCCTTGCAAAACCCATGCGAGGTCATTCTTCCCACTTGAGGTCATTCGTTTTTCAGCTGTTGCTCACCTGAAGGTGGCACGGTACCTTCAGGCTCTCTTTGTGAACTGAAACATCCAGCCGTAGAAAGGTCGACTCTTGGAAGAGTCCTGCCTGGGTCACCAGGGTGACCTTTCTCAGCGGGCATTAAAGAAATCTCCCCCAGAATCACCACTGATGGTTTTTCTTGTTGAGAACCTCACTTTCCTGCCCTCTTCTGCCTTTCCCACCTCAATGTAATAAAGGTGGCCCCTGGGACAGAATAGCCATGCCACTATGGTGGTGCTCCAGGCTGACAGATCCTTACCCCAGTTATTGCTGGAAGACTCTCTAGTTTACACATTACTGTATTGTTTTGGTTTGGTTTGGTTAAGACAGCTCTTGCTGTGTAACTCAGGTAGCCTTGAACTCTATGCAGTCCTCCTGCCTCAGCCTCCCAAGTGCTGGGATTACAGTTGTGAGCCATACACCCCGGGCTTCATTACTGCATTCTTGACACTTGTTCTCACAGAGAACCGGAAGGAGGAAGGAGGCAAGAGAGGGCATGGGGCAGGGACTTCCTGGGAAGCGGGCTTTGGTTTCAGGAGTATCCTGGATCAGTCAGGCCTTTGCACTACTCTTGTGCCCTCGGGCTATGCTGAGTGTGTGGACTGATATTCAGTAGAAGTTTTCATTGTCTGGGTTAGAGATAACGCATTAATCTAATTTCTTTTGTTTGATTGATTGATTGATTGATTGATTTATTTATTTTTGAGCCACAAGTCTCACTGCGTAGGTTGTGATGGTCTTGAACTCACTGTGTAGCCCAGGCTGGCCTTGAACTCATAGTGATCCTCTTGCCTCAGTCTCCCAAATGCTGGGATTATAGGCATGTACCACCATGCCCAACTGACTGTTGTTTTTATATTTTCCAGGCTATGATCATTTTTCTTTCTTTCTGTATTAGTTGCTGTATGATTTTCAGTTTACCGTAATCTTTTCTACCGAAAACACCCTGCCTGCAATCAAATATCCCATTCCTAATGTAAATGATTAACAGCTAATTCTGAAAAAGATGGTGGGTAAGGACAGGGAAATTGAATTGGAAGCTTCAGAGTATTTGCTGCCTTTGGTTTTATGTGCGTTCTTAGCTCTGTGTCCGTATTCAGTGTCCCGCAAGGAAACCTGGAACCTGCTAGCTCGGCCTTGCCTGCAGCGGGATCCACGAGAGATGGGAGCTGCACTGACTTGAAAGCCGGAATGATCGGAGAGAGGAAGAGTGGGAGGAACAGGCCTATCCTGACTGTGGGAGAGGCTTTTGTTCCTCGCATGTGAAAGCAACCAAGGGGACAGGCAGGCGAGAGAGCACTTAAGAACCTCTTATTGAGCAGCATTTAATTTTTAAAGCATGGCTTGCAGGGCTTTGTATTCTGCTCAGTCCAGGGGTTTGCATTCAGTGATTTGCCAGAAAGATCCTTTAAAAGGAAAGAAAGGTTCCAGCTTGCACCTTTGAGCATATTGTAGAAGAATTACTGATTTTCTGTTTACAGCAAGACGATGAAAGCAAACTGGTTTCCTTCTCACTGCCCTCCGTGAAGTGGTCACACGCAGACAGCATTTGCGGCTCTCTACAGACCTTCCCTTCTCCAGTGCTTTTCAGCCATGTGTCTCTTTTGCCTTACTTCACTGTTTCTCATTTTTGTATTGGTCCGTGTTTGTAATACATAATGATCACATTCCTTGTGGGGAGTTGGTCCATATATGTAACACGTCTTCTTTCTTTTCTCATCTCCTTCCCCTCTACTCTCTATCCCCTTCTTCCATCTCTTGGTTCCCTTCCCTTCTGCCAAAGTTCTGTCTCCGTTTCCTGTCGCAACAAAATTCATGAGAGCTAAATCTTGAAAGTGGCCTGTGTATCCATCAACAGATGAATGGATAAGGAAAACATGCTATTTGTACACTATGGAGTACTACTCTGCCACAAAGAAGGATAAGCCGGAGTCCTTTTGTGTGTTTTCCCAGCTTGTTTTTAAATTGTTTTATCTTTTGCAAATTCTGTCGCTTAAAATGTTCCTACAAACAAAGTATTCTGGTTTTTGAGACAGGGTCTCCACATATAGTCCAGACCAGCCTTATACTCAGTATGTAGGTCTACCTGGCCTCGAGCTGCCATCCTTCTGACTCAGCCTCTTGAGTGCTGGACCCACAGGTGTTTTTTGTGGTGGACATTTTTTTCAGTTAGACAGACAAAAGATAACAGCACTAAAGTCTAGTAAATTTTATTCATAAACAAAATACCACTTCCTGCTGTACTCATTTCATTGTGCCACTGCCATTTCTCACCTCCCCAACCTGCCCTTGAACTTACTGTTTCAGGACAGGAATGGGAAGAAGGCCCAAAATCAGGTGTGGGCTGCTGTGATGGGCACTGCAGGGCAGGCACTCAGAGAAAGGAGCATGCGCAGTGTCAGGTGGTTGCCATGGCATCGAGGGGTTCGTGTCATAGGGTTTGTGTTTAGTGGCCTCATTCCCACACAGGAAAACTGTGGCCCAGGTGGCCAGGTGGACTTATGCCGTACGAGGCCAAAAGTTGGTTCTGAACAGTAATTCTGTTCAGAATCCTCCCAGATACAGCCCAAGGCACAAGTAACTCCCTGCCTGTGGGATGGTCTGGGAAGTTTTCATTATAGGTTGAGCATCTGAGAGCCAAACCTTTTTGACCAACAACATGGTGCTTAAAAGACTAGATTTTGAAGCATTGTAGATTTTGAATTTCCTAATGACAGATGCTTAACTGGTAAAGTCTGCGCAAATATTTGAACATCTGAGCTCTGAAACATGTGTGGTCCCCAGCTCTCTGGAGAAGGGAAACTCAGCCTGAGGTTCCCACCGATGGACCAGAGTCACAAGAGAAGAGAAAGGGACATGGGAGCTCTGTGGAAAGGGGCGTGGAGCTACCCAGGCTGGAGCAACCTGGGCATGGTGGGGCGGAGGTGCTGTTGGAAATGCTTGATCCAAACTTTAATTTCCAGGGATGAATCTGGCAAAGTATGAATGAAAAAGAGATAGAAATGAGTTAAGGAGTTAATGACACAGTCCGGAGAGTTGGGGGACCTTGGGCAGGGAGCAGAGAAAGGAAAGACCAGGAGGGGGACACGGTGCCTAAGGAGAACCGGGTTCCTGCCAGGGATGCAGGAAAAACTTGGCGGGCAGTGAGGGCTGCCAGGTGCCCTGTGCTGGATCATGAGTTTTGAAGGGACCCAGCCAAGGGGACAGCTCCCCTGAACATGTCCCAGCCAAGCGGGACCTGATAATGTTCTATGAAAGAAGGAGTTCAAGCCGGCGGTGGGGGCGCACACCTGTAATCCCGGCACTTGGGAGGCTGAAGCAGGAGGCCAGCTTTGGCTACGTAGTGAGTTCAAGGACCACCTGAACTATACAGTGAGACTCTGTCTCAAAAAACCAAAAGAAAAAATAAATAAATTTTAAAAAGGAAAGAGGTGGGGGACAGTGGCACAGCACCTGCCTGGCCAGAGCAAGGTCCTGAGTTCAATATCCGGTACCAAAAGAAAAGGGAGCTCAGAGCTTTGTGGAGTGTTCGCCCCATACTTCAGTTTCTCTACTCACACTCATATTCTTTCTCTTCTGCTGAGAACACGAGAAGGAAAACTATAAATTAATTGAAAGTTTTCCGTAGAAAAACGAAATACTGGATGGCTTGGTCGAATGAGATGAGGTTGGCAGGCACGGTTGATGTCAGTTGTCATTAAACTCAGCAGCTACCAGAGCTCAACAAAAGCAGCGTTCAGTCAGCCCGTCTCGGATGGAAGAGGTCAAGTGCCCTTTGGATGAGTTTATTGGTGTCAAGTTGGTTGGAAGAAAGGGAAAAAAGAAACAGAAGCCCCACAGCCAGTAACTAGTGCCTAACGTGAGTGACATATTCCGTGGTAAGCTCAGTGCTGAGCCCTTTGCCTGAATTACCTGGGTCCCCACAAGCTAGACTATACCCATCTCACAGATAAGGCAGCCAAGAGTTTAATTTGCTCAAGGTCACAGTAAAGGGGCAATGTGGAGAATTCTAGCTGTAGCCGTGCAACTCCAGAGCATCCGGGGTAACACCTGCACCTAGAGCTTGCAGGCGAGGCTGCATGCTGGGAACGTTTTATAACCAGACGTGGATCCCTGATCCCACCAAAGACATCACACCAGAATACCTGGGTCCAGGCATGAGTTTCTCTAAATCTTTATTTTGTGGTGCTATGTAGTGTGAATCTAGGGCCTTCTCTCTGAGCTGTATCCCCAGTCCTTTTATTTATTTTTTTTTTTATTTTTTATTTTTTATTTAGAGATAGGCCTTACATTCTCAAGATGCCCAGGCTGGGCTTGAACTCATGATTCTCCTGCTTCAGCCTCTCAGAGCACTGGGATCACAGGCATGGGCCACCAGGCCTAGCAGGCATGAATGTTTGTCAAATGTCATAATTCTCAGGGGCTGCTGGAGTTGAGACTACACCGTATTTAGCATGCTTCCTTTCCTCTTTTGTTTTTTGAGACAGGGACTCCCTGTATATTGCAGGCTGGCCTCAAACTCACAGTGATCTTCCTGCCTCAGCCTCCTGAGTGCTGGGATTATTAGTGTACACAACCATGCTCAGCTTGCTTTCTTCTTAAAGCAGGAACACTGCAGAAAGGTGTATTAGTTTCTGCCCTGAAGAAATTCAGTTGGGAGCCAGGAACCACACAAGAAAATGACAGCCAGCCTGAAGCGGGAGGATCTCCATGAGTGCGAGGCCAGCCTGAACTACGTAGCAAGCTCCTGTCTCAAAACACAAAGAAAATGACAGTATTTAAGGTAGATGAAGGGCTGGGTTGAAATTCAGAGAAAGCCCGGAGCTTCAGCTCTGTGTGGTGAGCCGAGAGGACTGCACGTGTGACCTGGGCCCGCTCCCTGCTAACCCAGATCCAGAGGCACAGGGCGGGCCTGTGCCAGGGCCCCGCCAGCGGCCAGCGCTGCGGGCTCGCGTCAGGCCTACGCGGCGTCTCATCCGGAGCGGCCGCCCGAGTGGGCGGAAGTGGGGTTGGAAGAGCGCTGTGCGGGCGGGCGGAGCGGGCTGAGTGTGAAAAGGGGACTGAAAAAGCAGCGGCGTGACGGCCGTTGGCGGACGGTGGCGTGTGGGGTTGTGTCACACACCGTTCCTTGCCGTGGTTAGGCTCTCTCTGGAATGTCAGGTTTGAATAACGTTGGAAAGAATGGGAGTTGGTTGGGATGCGCTTAAGTGTCCGAGTGGCCACAAGCAGCGGCAGCATTGTACAGGGCTGGGCGGGGACCGCACTGGCCCTTTTCCCTGCAAAGGAGCAGGAGGCGCAGGCCTGGCGCCATCCTGTACCTCTGAGTCCCGGGGGAAGCAGGCAGGCCGGTTCACGGCTCTCCCTGAAACAGCTGACACGGAGAGGAGATGACTGTGCCCACAGTGCGGGCCCTGGCTCCGTGGGACACTAGGAGAACAGTTCGGGGCAGCAGCTCTCAAGGCCTGAGCACAGCTATTTCTTTGGGACCCGCAGAGAGAAACTGTCACCCCCAACAAAAAGGAGCGGCAGTGCCAGATGTGGCACATGCCTGTGGGTCAAGCACTCAGGAGGCTGAGGCAGGGGGGTAACAATGAGTCCAGTCTGGGCTGCACAGTGGGTTCAAGGCCATAGACTGCAGGGTCAGACCCTGTGTCAGGAGGAGGAGCGGGAGGGGCCCCCCCACACCAAACCAAACCAAACAGAAAAGGAGGAACAATTAGATCAAGATGCCAGACAAGAACTTTACTGAAAGCCACTGGGGGCTACTGATTCTGCCGCCTGTGAGCTGCGGGACAAGGCGTCTCAAGCTAACCCAACTCACCAAGCATTTAAAAACTCCCAGCTAAAAAGTCAGTTGCAACCAGGTGTAGTGGTATACATGTATATCCTCATGTATGCAGAAGGCTGAGGCAAGAGGATCCCCTGAGCCAGGAATTCAGGACCAGGCCAGGCAACAGAGCAAGACCTGGCCTCTTAAAAATAATTTTTTTAAGTGTAAAGAATGTTTACAAGTCAATTGCATACCTAACAAAAGATTATCAGGATTGAGTTAATATAGTAATAAAAAGTACAGCTGGGCATGATGTTGCGTACCTATAATTCCAGCACTTGGGAAGCAGAGGCAGGATTGCTGAGAGTTTGAGGCCAGTCTGCACTACATAGTATGTTCACAACCAGTCTGAACTACATCGTGAGATCCTATCTTAAAAAAACAAAAATAAACCAACCGTTAAAAAGTGCTGAGGGCCGGCACACCTGTAATCCCAGCACTTGGGAGGCTGAGACAGGCGGATCATTGTGAGTTCAAGACCTGCCTGGGCTACAAAGTGAGGTCAAGGCCAGTCTGAACGGCATAGTGAGACCCTGTCTCAAAAAGACAAGGACCGGGGATCTAGCTGAGTGGCCTAAGCGCCTGCCTGGCAAATGCAAGGTCATGAGTTCAATCCCCGGTGCCACAAAAGAAAAAAAGTGCTGAGGACAGTCAGTGCCTGGTGCCAAGTGCACCAGTGCCTTCAGATGCTGAGGGTTGAACCCAAGGCCTCCAGCATGCCAGACAGATGCACTGCACTGAACTACGTTCCCAGCCCTGTCAAAGCTGTTACTACTGGGCATTGTAGTGATTACTGAATGCCGAATATAGCAAGGCATCTAAAGTTGTGCCAGCAGTCTTCAGCTACTTGAGGGGCAGTGTGATGATCAGAGAAAGTCACGGTGCCACCGATTAGGAGGCCCAGGGCCTGGTCACAAAGGTTTTCTCAGGGACTCAGAATCTCGGAGGAACCAAAGCAGACCAGCCAGACGTGGTGGTGCACGCCTGTAATTCTGACACTAAGGTGGCGAAGGCAGGAGGATCACTGTGATTTTGATGCTAGTCTGGACTCACTGCAAGCCTTCTCATAAAACCAAAAAAGAGAAAGACCAGAGACGATGCCCAAATCCTGCTCCTGCGGTCACAGTAAATGTGATTCCACTGCAACAGAAGCTAGCTGCCAGGGTAGAGCCTCTGAGGTTAGGCGAAACTGTGAAGGAATAGAAAGAGGTAAGGGTTTTTTTTTAGCAAAGAGTTTTGGGGCTGGGCATGTAGCTGAGTGGTAAAGTGCTTGTTTAGCACTTGGGGTTGATTCTCAGCTACTGCAAAAATAAAATAAAATTGCACATGATTTCAATAAGAAAAGTGCCAAGTACAGTGTATACCTGTCATCCCAGCTGAGACAGGAGAATTGTGAATTCAGAGCCAGCCTGGACTACATAGTGAGACCCTGGCTCAGAAAATGAGACGGGAAGAGAGAGAAAGTTGTTTGTGGGGTTTTTGAAAAAATCTTTAACAGATTTATCAATGTACAATTTACACGCTATGAAATATAGGCTGGGGATATAGCTCAGCGGCATAAGCACTTGCCTGAGTTCAAGGTCCTGAGTTCGATTCCCAGGACAAAAAGAAAAGGAAAGAAATATACCTGCTTTAAGTGACTAACTCAGTTCTTTCTAGTAGATTTATAGACTTGCACAAGTATCGTCAGATACTGTCTCACGCGATATTGGGGTTCTTTGTATCCCATAAACAGAACTGAGCCGGACACAGTAGTAGTGAGGGAGGCAGAGACTCATTACCGGGAAATCACACTGCAGGGAGCGCAAGTGGGTCGAGCTGGCCTCGGGGCACCCTGTCTCCTCCAGGGGCTTCCAAGGGGCAGCGCCCAGAGCTGGCCGCTGTCGGAGGTGAAAGTGACCTCCGCCGAGGTGCAGAGCCCAGGCGGCCGCCGTGGGGAGCTTCAGCTCTGGTCTGTTTTCCTAGAATGTGGGGAGAACAGGGGGAGTGGTCGGGGGTGGCGACCGACTGCACCTTTCTTCCGTCCACTCTGCCTCTCTACCCTCAGGACTGCATTTTAGGTTTTATTGCGGGGACGGGAAGGCTGCAGTAGAGAGCGAAATCCCTTCGGGGGCAAAGAAAGCCGCAAGCTTTTATTCATTTTGACAGAGGGTGGAGTTTGAAGGGGGTGGGTAGAGTGACGTGGTGACCGCTGATTGGGGGTGTTGGCGCACGCGTGGAAAGCAAAGCGGGAAGTTCAATTTTCGGGTTTGCACGAAGAAGCCGGAAGTCAGTGTAGAAGGGAGGCGCTGTCCAGCGCCGTGTTGGCCGGTGTCGCGCTCAGCCTGGCCGCGCTTCACTCGGAGGGAGCCCATCGCCGCAGGGGGTTTGGATTTTCCAGGCACAGCGCGGAGCATGCACGGCTCGTAACACTGCTACCCATGGCTCCGAGCACTCCCAGCGCCGCTCCCGGGGCCCAGGCCAGGGTGCAGGGCGCGCGCTAAGGGCAGGAGCGAGTATTCCCAGCTCCCGGCAGGGCCCGAGCAAACGGGAGCCCAGGTCGGCTCCCCGCAGTCTCCTGCCTCGCGGCCCAGTTTTGCAACACGTCCTCCCCTGAGCACGCACGCGCTGCCGGTTTTCAGGCCTGGGCTGTCGGTGTTCTGCAAGTCGTTTTGCTTCTGCAGGATGGCATAGTAAACCCGACCGTGAGAAAAGACCTGAAGACCGCACCGAAATTCTACTGCTGTCCAATCGCAGGATGCCCCAGGGGCCCCGACAGACCGTTCTCACAGTTTTCTCTCGTGAAGCAGGTACCGCGCTTTTCCTGATATTCCCCTCCCGGGACACTGTGAGAAGCGGGGGCAGGGGCGGGGGGGGGCGCTGGTGCCGGTGCTGTCGCCGCGCGCAGGACCGTGCGTTTCGAAGTCTCCTGTGCCCCACCCCCAGCACTTCATGAAGATGCACGCCGAGAAGAAGCACAAATGTGCCAAGTGCGGCAACTCGTACGGCACCGAGTGGGACCTGAAGAGGCACGCGGAGGACTGCGGCAAGACCTTCCAGTGCACGTGCGGCTGTCCCTACGCCAGCAGGACGGCGCTGCAGTCGCACATCTACCGCACCGGCCACGAGATCCCCGCGGAGCACAGGTGAGGGCGGGGCCGCCGCGGGGGAGCAAGGGGGCGAGGGCGGCGTTGAAGAGCTGCTCCCCGGAACGGCAGCTGTGCGCATCTGGGCCTAGACCCTTGTTCCCACGGTTCCCCCTTTTCTGTTGTTTTGTGTCAGCTTTCTGTTTGGCGTGGGGTTCCCCCTCCCCCGCAAGAGACAGGCTCTGACCATGTAGTGTGTGGCTGGCCTCGAACTCACTGTGTAACCCAAAGTGCAGCCCAAACGGGCCTGCAGCTTGTTATCCTCCTGCTCAGCCTCCGGCGTGCTCGCCTGCAGGCCCGTGCGGCACAGTGCCGCACCTGGACCTTCCGGGCCGCCTCTGGCCCCGCTTGCCCCTTTGGTTTTGCGAATCCTCTGCGAGGGTCTCTCGCTACTCCCGTTTGAAAATGCCCCCTCCCAGAATCAGGCTGCTGAGGGGTCAGTGTCATTGTGTAGCTGCGCCTCATGCCAAGGGTCCAACGTGGATCCGCTGCAGTCGCTCCCCCTGCTTAACGTTCTACGTCGAGTTCTGGTGCTCACAGCCTTAACCAAGAGAAGCGCTCTTTCCTCCCTGTTTGCACCTCTCTGGCCCCCTGCCCACCACCACAGGCCCCGTTCTAGGGTAGCCGGAAGGGCCATCTCCGGGTAGAGTCTGACCTCCGATGTGAGAAGCAGCGTGGTCAAAGAAAGCTGTTTTAAACTGCTGCCATTGTTTTCAGGGACCCCCCTGGTAAGAAAAGGAAAATGGAAAGCTACCTGCAGAGCCAGAAGTTGTCCACAAAGGCCATCGAATCCTTGAGCAGCCAACCAAACCCTCGGCCAAACGCCCAGGAACTGGAGACTTCGGAAATCAAACTCGTAGCCTCTCTTGAGGACTCTCGAGGCTCCAGGAAGCAGGGCGTCACCACCCCTCCGAGACACCCTCAGAAGCTGCTCCTACCGAAACCCAAGGTGGCACTGGTGAAGCTGCCGGTCATGCAACTGTCGCCCATGCCGGTCTTCGTGCCCACGGCCGACTCCTCGACCCAGCCAGTGGTGTTGGGAGTCGATCAGGGCTCTGCGGCGGGCGCCGTGCACCTGGTGCCCCTGTCCGTGGGGGCCCTGATCCTTGGCCTAGATTCCGAGGCGTGCTCCCTGAAGGAGAGCCTGCCTCTCTCAAAGATTATCAATCCTGGCATTGAGCCAGTCAGTACCGGTGTCCAGGTGAACCTGGGGAAGTGTCCTTCTAACCCTTCCCAGGAGCTGGGGAGCCCGGGTCAAAGGAACGGCATTTCGTCCATCAACGTACAGACGGAGCTGTCCTGTGCTTCACAGCACTCGGTCCCCTCGGTCCCGTGGGTTGGCCCCGACTCCTCCGTGTCGTCTTGTTCTCAAACCGACCTGTCGTTTGATTTGCAAGTGTCCCTTCCCATTAGTGTCCATACTCAGACGCTTCTGCCCGGCTCTAAAGCGGTGTCATCCATCGCTGCTCAGACAGATGCTTTCATCGACCCCTGTCTCCAGCCAGGCGGGGTCTCCAGGGAGACGCAGACCTGTGGGGTGCCGGGGCCCCCTGACCACCGGATGCAGATGGACCAAGCTGGGATGTGTGGGGACCTTTTTGACAGCGTTCACCCCTCGTACGGTATTCCCACGGACGGTATGATGAGCAGCAGCTTACCTCACGGTTTGTTACCTCAGAGCACTCCGAAGGCGCTCGGTGAGGACATGGAGAAATCGGCGCCCATCGTAAGCTTCAGCGCGCAGAACACAACGGACAACCAGACCCAAACCATGGATCTGCTCAGCGACTTAGAAAACATCTTGGCAAGCAATCTGCCAGGCCAGGCGTTGGACAACCGTGGGCTTTTGTCTGACCCCAATCCTGGGCCTGACACCCAGCTGCCCTCCGGCCCCACCCAGAACCCCAGCATCGATTTCGATATTGAAGAGTTCTTCTCTGCCTCCAACATCCAGACTCAGACTGAAGAGAGCGGCCTCGGCGCCATGGGCACGGAGCCAGTCCTGGAGTCTCTGGACATAGAGACCCAGACCGACTTCCTGCTCGCAGACCCGTCTGCGCCCCCCTACCCGTGCAGGGCCGGCGCCCACTTCCTAGGGCTCGAGATGTTCGACACGCAGACCCAGACGGACTTAAACTTCTTCCTGGACGGCAGCCCTCGCCTGCCCCTCGGCAGCCTCCTGAAGCACTCCAGCTTCTCCATGAGCACCGACTCGTCCGACACCGAGACCCAGACCCAGACCCAGACCGACGGGCTCTCCGCCGCCCGAGATGCCCCCGACCTGGAGGGCAAGGTACAGCTGAGCAGCGCCGAGACGCAGACCAGCAGGTCGGGCCTGGAGGCCCTGGGGAGCTTGTTCTTCACCAGCAATGAAACGCAGACGGCCATGGACGACTTCCTGCTGGCCGATCTGGCCTGGAACACCATGGAGTCTCAGTTCAGCTCCGTCGAAACCCAGACGTGTGCCGAGCTGCACAACTTCTAAAGGATCGGGCTGTGGTGGGTAGCGTTTGCCGTTTCCTCCCAGACTAAAAAAAGCAGAACAGGGATGACAGTATTAACTCTGTTGAATGTAGTCGCTGACGCAGTTGCTTAGGTCCTCTGCGGTTCTTTCCTTCTGTACTTGTGAACAGTTCATGTGTAAATGTGAGTGCATTATAAAGTGTAAGATGTTGATCTGAAAATGTTTTCATGTTGCCTACATTCGCGCTTTCGCGGCTGGTCTTTCCATCCTGTGTCAAACGCGCACAGCCGTTTAGCGGAAGCCAAGCTTACCGGCACTGGGGTGCAGACTTCTCTCACCTTCAGCGTGTTTTAGCCAAGCATGGCACGTAAGCTGCACTGAGAATGCTCCTGACGACGCTGCACTTGTACCTGCTTTGCCATCTCTTCCCATCTCTTCTCTCGTCAAACGCCGAGGGAAACCATGGCTCTCTTTGTGTAGATTTTGCGATGGTTTTCTGGATGTCACTGCTGTCCCCTCTCATGAGCGATCGCTGATGCCAGGTATAGTCATGCCTCACCAGAGGGTTGTTGCTATGAAATTACTGCCTAGAGAAGGAGCAGCCAGCACTTATCATAAATAGTGAGGCCCTAAGTAAGAGCAAGGTATCTCGACCCTGTCTCGGGTGACGAAATTGAGCCTGGTTTAAGAGCAAAACACCTCCCTGTGCTCTTCACCCCACCATCAACCCGGAAGATACCCGTGACCGACTGTGTGGGGTCGCCTCCACCCAGCACACAGTCCTGCAGCAGGTCCCAGCTGGGTGACTGGTGCAATCCGGTTCTGACACCACCTGCAGTCCAGCGCCCCAGAATGTGTAGCGACCTGCCCGAAATTGGAGTTACCGTCACCCCCTCCTTGAGTTCGATTCATTTGCTAGAGCAGCTGGCAGAACTCAGGGACACATGGGCCATGGGTATTGGAGAGGACCCCGATGAAGGGGTGCCTAGGGGAAGTGTGGGGGGGACAGAGCTTCCGTGCCGTCACAGAGCACCATGCACTGGGACCTCCTGGGTTCAGCTGTCTGAAGCTCTCGGAGCCCGGTTCTTTCGGGGTCTTACAGAGGCCTTGATCAACCTAACCTGCAGCCCTCCCCTCCACAGGAGCTGGTGAGAAGTGAAAATAACCCAGCTGCCTCACCATGCTGGGTCTCCCTTGTACTCAGTCCCATCCTAGCGCTACCTGGGGCCCACCAGCCACCAGTGATCACATGATTATGCAGCAACAACAAACCCTGCAGAGATCACGGGGGGTTTACAGTGTGTGTGTGTGCGTGCACGCATGTGCACGCACGCGCACACCAAGGAGGGAGACGGGATGTCCACAAACATCCCTGCTCTGCGCTGCGGCTGCTTCCCATCCACAGTGCCCACGGCTGCCTCCCAGTGTTGTCCCTCCTAGTACTGAAAAAGCAGAAAAGGACATTGCCCAGATTTCACTACTTCGCACTTCAAAGCTTTACGGGACAAGGGTGCAATCGATGGTCATTTTAAAGTGGCTTTTCCTTCCACCCGTCACTCGTCTTTTCCTTGAGTAAGGAAGCACATTGGTCAAGGATATATATTGTGCCTTGAGGCTAACAGTCATACAATAGATCCATCCAAAATATGCTATCCTGCTTATCATTGCTTTACTTAAAGAGTAACATAGTCTTCAAAGAAAATAAAAAAGGTAGAAACCTATTGCTTCAAGAACATGTTCCATTTTTGCCAGTTCTTTGTATCCAGTAGGTCCCGACTTCTTCATAGTTGCCCAACTGTCAGAGAAGTGAGCATCAGTCCAGCCCGTGAGGTCTGTGCATTTACCCGAAATGCTCTGTTCTTTCTGTGGCACGGGCCTGTGCTGCAGAAGCGGAGAAGTGGACTGATGATTCTTTAAAGTACACCGACGCCGTGCTACTAAAGCTGATCCCATCTGATACAAAAGAACTGGTAATGAAGGGATCAGTAACAGCCGGGCAGATAGATGACTTCAACCTGCTCGATAAGTGTGCTTGGATCGCAATTGCCTACAAACATGGGTTTCAAACATAAAGCCTTAACTTAGATTGTCGTGGTTTTAGAATTGTCACTGCCTTAATGTTCAGACATCTGTTTAAGTTCTCCTGATAAAGGAGACGTGCATGTTTGTTTATGGCTTTTTGTAAATATAAATGCAGTGATCTATGGCTTTAAACGTTTTTTGTGTGTCTGTGCAAATGTTTGTTAACTCAACCAATAGTTACTTACAGAAAAATGGAGCATGTAATTGTTCTTTGTGTGCAAGAACTGTTTCTCCCCAAAACTTTAGTCTGCTGACTTGTCCTGAGATTATTTGTAAAAACTGAAATCCAGTTATTAAACGGAAACTAGTATTCTACCTTTTTGTGTGAATTCTTCGACCTACTCATGATATGACTTACTGTGTTGCCTAAACTTTTTACAAATTCAGTTTTCTGACAGTCGCATGATGAAATGATTGTTGCTGTTGTTGTCATTTTTGTTCTGCCTTTGTTCATGAAAATATGCTAACAATTTTCCTGGAAAAGGTACTATTACCAGTTTCTATTTTGATGTACCCAAAAACTGTACATTCACTTTAGGATTTTTGTTTTTGAGACTGGTCTCACTATGCAGTTTAGGCTGGCCTTAAACTCAGCTGTGTAGCCTATGTTGGCCTTGAATTTGCAGTGATCCTCTGGCCTCAGCCTCCCGAGTGCTGGGTTACAGCCTAGAATTTCATTGTGTTTGAAAATGTATTCAAGGTATAGATTTAGTGAGTGGCTTTTTTTTTTTTTTTTTTTTTTTGAGCCAGGGTCTCACTATGTAGTTCAGACTAGCTTTGAACTCAACTCACAGTGTATCCCAGACTGGCCTCAAAGTCGAGGGACTCCTCCTGCCTCAACCTCCTGGAAGATGGGTCATTCTGGGCTCAGTCACTGATCTGCAGGGGGCCATATCAGCATGTTTCTGACTCTTCTAGGTAAAAGACCAAACATAAACATTTCAGGCCAGCGATGTAGCCAGAGGCACAGCGCCTGCCTGGCAAGTACAAGGTCCTGAGTTCAATTTCGGTACCAAAAATATTTTTTTAAATAAACATTGTAGACTTACCTGAAAGATCCTGAGTAAAGTTTGAAGTTACTTTTTCATTTGAAGAAAATGCACAGCATCAGTCTAGCTGTGAAGTCATCATTATTAATACTTGCAAATGACAGTCATTTTCATTTTAACTCTATGGCCTCAGTTTCAGAACGTTCAGAGTAAGTTCGCCCAAACCCGCTCATACGGGTTCCAAGACCGTTTACCATCTGGCTGGTTTATTTGTGTACTTATTTTACAGTTCTGGAGACCTTCACAATGAGCTGCCTACATCCTCAGCCCTTTCTAAGTGTTTTTATTTTAAGATGATCTCACTAAATTGCCTATGCTGGGCTCAAACTTGAAATCATCCTGACTCACCCTCCCAGAGTGCTGGAATTGCAGGCATTCACACAGCCAGCTCCATCTAGTGCATTTAAATGGGTGCTACTCAGATTTGTTCTTTTAAGGCCCCTAGAAAGAGAGGAAGAAACATGTAACTTTGGAGAATTTGAAGATGAAGCGTTTGAAGTCAGGTATTACACAGTTTTATTTTCCTTTTATCTCATAGTGCATCTGTGTCACCTGAAGTGTACTGAAGTGCCATTGATTAGATTTGACACTAGGGTAAGACAACGGATACCCCTCAACGGCTAAATGACTACTGTTAAGTGACATGAATCTTAATCTAGTTTTTTCAGCAGCATGCTAGCTAGTAAAATATTCTTATGAGCAAAGAAAATGACTTCATTGTCTTGCAGTGTTTAAATCCACAGTATAGAGCCAGGCATGGTGGTGCACACCTATAATCCCAGCACTTATGAGGCTGAGGCAGGAGGCTTGCTGGACGTTTGAGGCTAGTCTGGACTACATAGTGAGTTCAAGACCAGCGATATCCTGTCTCAAAATAAATAAATGAAAGTAAATTCACAAAGGGCTGGGATGTAGCTTAGTGGTAGAGCACTTACCTAGTGTGTGCAAGGCCCTAGGTTCAATCCCCAGCACTGCAAAAATTCACAGGAGTCTCTCAGTTGCTGGAACGGTATTTATTAGCAGATACCCTGATACATTAGCTCATGTATCAAGAGACACAGGCTAAAGAACAAATGGAGAGGGTTCCCTGAGTTGTTTTGTTTTGGTTTGGTTTTTTGAGACTGGGTCTCACTGTATAGTTCAGGCTGGCCTTGAACTCACTCTGTGACCCAGGCTGGCCTTCAATGTGCAGTAATCCTCCTGCCTCAATCACTCAAGTGCTGGCATTACAGGCATGTGCCACCAAGCCTGGACTCTCTGAGATTAACTAACATGAGCTACATTTAGAAAGCAAGCATTTTTAGCCAGGCGTGGTGGTACACACCAGCCTCAGGAGGCTGAGGCAGGAGGATCTCTGTGAGTTGGTCAGCCTGTGCTACATAGTGAATTCAAGGCCAGTCTGAGCTATACACCGAGACCCTGTCTCAAAACCACACAAAAACAAAAAGAAGCATTTTTGGAAGGAACAAGGCCCAAACTATGTAAATGGATACAAGCAACGTTGTCTATATAATACTTGAACTAGATTACCAGTAATTATTTAATTCTTTCAACAGTTTGGCAATCTTTTTTATTTTTTGAGTACTCTGAATCAAACTCAAGACCTCACACTTGCCAGGCAGGCACTGCACCACTGAGCTACATTCCCAGCCCCTCAACAATTTGGGGAAAAAATAAATTTTATATTGCCTGCATAGTAAATAGCAAATTAAAGCATCTGTCGTGTAGCCAGGCGTGGTGGCTCACACCTGTAATCCCAGCACTCAGGAGGCTGAGACAGGCGGATCGTTGTGAGTTCGAGACCAGCCTGGGCTACAAAGTGAACTCAACGCCAGCCTGAACGGCATAGTGAGGCCCTGTCTCAAAAAACAGGGCTGGGGATCTAGCTCAGCGGTCTAAGCACCTGCCCGGCAAGCGCAAGGTCATGAGTTCAATCCCCGATGCTGCAAAAAAAATAAAAAATAAAGCATCTGTCCTGTGGTTCTGAATTCACAAGTTTCTTTTTATTTATTTATTTTTATTTTATTTTAAAGAGAATAAATCCAACAAAACAAAACAGAACAAAGCCAATCAAAGCAAAGCAGTGAAAGTGGTACAGAACCTCAAAACAGGACAATAGGGAATCAACAATGGCTACAATAATATATCTTGCTATCTTCAAATAGTTGTTCATACCATCAGACATAGCAAAATCAAACAAAACAAAACAGAATGAAACCAATCAAAACATAACACTGAAAAAAACAAAACAATACATCAGAACAAAACAAAATAGAACAGTATTGCACGTGGTTATCTTCAGAAGAGTTGCTCAGGTTATCAGATGCAAGGATAAAACAATACTAGGGGAAGGAGGGAGAAGGGGAGGAACAGAGGGAGGGGAGGGGAGGGGG